>CM038796.1:261534266-261612088 GCA_021764765.1 Vicia sativa | reverse complement strand
TGGACAAGGGTATCGAACTCACCGCTAACTTTCTTGAAAATAATGCATCCACAACTTTTTGTCATCAGTGTGTGGGTTGATCTTTTGAACATAGGACTTCAAATGCAGCTTTGGACAAGACATGCCATCATACTTGAATTTTAGTTAGAGATTACTAAACACAAAATATGTATGTGCAAGATACATAATTAGGGTGTTTAGTGATCCATCAAGAACAAACTTAAAGAATAGAGAGATAGCAAATCAAGGTTATGATCTTAATATATTGCAAAGAGGCAAGGTGAAGAAGGACCTTAGGGGTATAAATTAGGGTATAATAGACCAGACAAAAAGGTAGAGTGATTGAAAGTGGGTGGCTCATCGATAACATTGTGAGATTGCTAGGAAATATGGGGTAACTTATATGTTCCTGAGGGATCCTTGGTTGAGAGAGGGGTGTTAATGTATAGATTCTTAAGAACTTATGAGTTATTAGAGAATAAGGGTGCGACAATAGCGGAGATGTTTGCTTTATGGTGGGGTTGAATGGAGAGGCTGGAGATAACATAAGGGTTATTTTATGGAATAAGAGTTGGTCGTGAGTGTGCTTAGTTATTAGATTGTGTTGTTTTACAAGATGCGATTGATGATATCGGGTTTGGAAACTTCATTCTTCAAATTTGTATAATGTTAGTAGTGCATATCATTTGTTGTTGAAGCCAGCAGATCCTCAATAATACATAGATACTCATGATTGGTGGTCCAAAGTGGTGCCACTAAAGGTTAATATTTTTGTTTGGCAGTTACATCGTAATATGCTACCGACTTAAGGATAATTTGGGTAGACGTTGAATTATTAGTGACGAGGTGTAGATATGTAAAAGTGTGTCCAGGTGGAGAACTTTAATCATATTTTTGTTCGGTGTGGTTTTTATGGTAAACTTTGGCTAATGATGGCGGGTTGGTTAAGGTTTTTTTCCAGTTTTTCAAGGTAATCTTCAGGATAGCATGATCAATTTATGACTTTGGGGGGATTGTTAGAAGCGGACCATAACGCCTTTCAAATAATTTGGGTGGCAGTTCTGTGGATCATTTGGAAAATGCAAAATCAACGGATTTTTCAGAACATTAGTCATTCGTTGATTACTATTTGTGAAAAGGTGAAATTTCAATCTTTTTGGTGGTTGAAATTGCATTTTCAATCGTTCACTGTTGATTATTAGAGTTGGAGGTTAGATCCTAATGTATAGAAGATAGTGACTTATAATTTTGGGTTTTGTTTTCGTTGCTATGTCTTTTAGTGCGATTGTTGATGTAACTTTATATTTTTAATCCATTTAATACTTTTTGTGTTGTACTTAATATATATTTTAATTTCTTCAAAACACATACGTGTGTATTTTCAATCCATATTAATTAAATGAGTGGAATATGATAATTTAATTGAGTTCCTTATTGTATTGAACAACTTTTAATTAATAAAATAAATTAAATTTGTTTATAAAAAAAAAAAACTTCGATTATAATTGAGAGAGAAAAGTAATATAGTTAAATGAGGAATTAAACGTTTGTACCGAAACAAAAGAAATTTAAAACACCAACAAAAATAAATAGCGCCACAAATAAAATTTTAAATAAAATAAAACTGTTATGAAAGTAATTATTTTAATAAAATAGGATGTTAAGAATATTAAAATAATTGCAAAGATTATACGGTTAACATTTTTCTCTTTAAGTCACTTCAAGTTAATATTAAATTAAAAATCACAATAACGCAGAAGTTATAAAACAATTGTAAAACTATAATGAATAGAAAAATAAGTTACACAAAACATATATTGTATTTATATATAATTACAGATAAGTTGTTATTGATAAATATATAGAATAGATTTATTTTTGTTCTATATAAATCCTTGAAACTAGTTTTAACCATAACATTTATTTTCTTATTTTGATTTTGAAGCAATTCGAAATGGCTAAGTATTATTTCATTCTAATCATCTTTCTTGTCTTCATTCTTTCAGGTATATGATTTTTATTTCAATGACAACAATGAATAAAAATTTCATTCAAAGAACTATTAATATTACAAATTTTAAGTCAAATGTTTAAATTTTAGATATCATCTCATATTCAAATATTAATATTCACAATTTTCAACTAAAATATTTATAATTTTAGGGTATCTATTAATATTTGCAATTTATTAAATATAATTTTTCTAATTATTTTTGTTTTTACAATTACTTTTTTATGGTAATCATAGCCTTTTTCTTTTACAGTCGTATCAATGACAAATGGTGCAATAAATCGAAAAGAATGTTTTAAAAGTCGTCCAGACAATGCGCCTTTGAAGCGTGTGGAGCATGGTGCTATCGAACTTATAAGGGTTATGGAACTTGTATACAAGGTGGTACAGATCCAATGAATCCTATTTATAAATGTATTTGTAGATATATTTGTTCTGACTAGAACACAAAATATCACATTTAGATCTATTTTAATCATAGAACTATAGCTAAATAAAGTTGATAAACTTTAGACAGTTCAATTTTTAAAGTTTAGTAAAGTGTTTATTATGTTTATTGTTTTTTTTTTATTCAAGAAATTTGAATTAACTAAAAAAACGATAAAAACAAGGCGATCGTAAAAGATCCAGCCCAAAACCTCCAATAAACCAAGACTAGGTGAAGGCTCTAACCAAAACCAAACAACCCAAAAAACAAAACTATAACATAAGCATAGCGATGTATTTTCTATATTTCTTCCTATCCTAAACTCTATAGATTACCGTATCGATATTCAAATCCTCAATCTTCTTATTATTCAAATCATTCCCAAAAATACTCCGGTTCCTAAACGCCCACACGTGGTAAATTGTTTCTGTGAAAGCACATTATAAAATCATTGCGCGCCAGCCTTTGTAACACCCTTCTAAATACCCGCGATTCATAATTTAATAATCAGAGTTTTTAACACATATCAAGAGGCGTCACAATTTTAATATAAATTCAAAATTATAATCAAACAGATGGCATGCTTTCACTGAAGAAATTCATTAAATAAATAAACCAAAAGTTACGTTTAACAACGGAAATGAAACGTAACAAATCCTGAATACATCATTCATAGGTATTCCAGGGAATAAATCAAACATAATTCAAAACCATTAAGGATATCCATTAAAGGATTTCAAAACAAACGTTTCCCAGCGTTACATCTACCGTAGCATGACACGACACGCTGGATTAACTAACCGACTAACTCTAGAGCTATCCTCACCGATTCCAAGCCTAATCACTTGGATCTCAAATCATCAAAGTAAGGGTGGATTTCTATTCAATATAAAATGCATTATACGCTTTAAATACAATGTAATAATCAAATACATTAGTCCATTATCCAACACATAGTCATAGCCAATTCACAATGCATCTCACACAATGAACATGTAGTATAACAAACAATGGAAATTGCAACACCGGAAACCATCCTAGCATGTTACAATCCCATACGCATGCGCATCTATGCATGTGGTACCAAACGTGAACCGAGTTCACCCACCGCCCGCTTACATGTGGAAAGACAGGCAATTCCATGATTCTCCCATAACCACTGGGTCAAGAATCCAGCCTCACTACCTCTAAATCCGGGTAAGTCTATCGGCTCAGCCAGTTCACTTCCGCACAATGGGAATGAACCAAATTAACAAATGCTTATACATGCATCATAAAAGCATGCAATCATGACTTCACAGAGCATGATAATAATATAATTCACATAATGCCAATACACCAATGTATCACATTCAATCATAATCAATATCAAAATACAACATTGTACGCATTAGTTCTCATCCGGTAACTCAGACCAGACCATTTGTATCAATTTTCCCATTATCCTTAACTATCTACACTTTTCAAAATCGGAAGCTCGACTCTTTTTAAAATAATTTTGGCAAAAATAATATTTTTCCTTTTTAAAAGATAGTATTTTAAATTTAAGAAATAATGCCGAAAACGGCACTCGAATCGGAGTTAAGGTTTAGAAAATATGAATTTTTTTGAAGTTTTAAGTATTTTGAAAATTACACAGTGGAACCCGGTTCACACCTATACAGGAACCGGTTCCTGGGAAGTCTGAAAAACACGCTTCCTGGAATTTGTATGGGAACCCGGTTCCTACATATACAGGAACCGGTTCCTACGTACAAAATTTCCCAGTTTTCAAATTTGAACACTGGGAACCCGGTTCCTCCCCACAGGGAACCGATTCCCACGACCTGCAACAGCAAATTCTGCTATTTTTGACAGCATTATGAATTCCTTATCACTTCCAATTGTTTCTATACGAGTTGTAACATTAGAAACACCAACTTACAGCCAGCATACACCAATACAACATCAAACATCATTGTTTTATCATCCCTATCAATTATTCGACACACTAATGATCATAATTCTATAATCCGACACAAGTAGGGTTTAATCCTACAAACCTATATTCATCAAAAATCAAACTTCCTAACATACCCAATCATCCGGTTGATTCCCAAAACCCATAAGGCATAAAAATCGAATGAAATCACCCCTTACCTCGCGATGATCTTCGATTTCCTCGGCGTTGGCTTTTTCCTCTCTTCTCTTCTCTTCTCTTCTCCAATTCTACGTGAAAATGCCTTTTTCCAAAAAGATTCCTTTTTCCTTCTTTTCCTTTTTATAATCCTTTATTATTTCAAATAAAATACATAACTAATAATTAGTAAAAGTAGAGTGATTTACTCCTCACACCCACTATTTACTCTGCACACCTCCAACCCTTCTTTTCTTCAATTAATCCAATTAAATCCAAAAATATAAATAACCAAGCCTTTAATTAATTAAATAATTAAATTCCTATTTATACCTTATTTTTGAATTTAATTTGTATTTAAATGAATAAAATCCAAATTAAATAGAAAAATAAAATAAAAATTCGTGGCATTGGGCTTGGATGTTCCAAATTGTATAAGGAACAAGTTTGAATAAAGAAAAACTAGGCCCATTTGCAAAAATTATTTTTACAAGTATCTCTTTTGCACTTCTTCAAAATTGCCCAACTTGTGAACGGGTATCTTGCTCAATTTTCCACATTTTTAGTGTTCTTGGACTTTTGAAAGCTCTAAGAGTCCTCTAACCAACCGCTTTGGTTTCATCTCAATTGAGTTTCCATGCTCATTATATCTTCAAAACAAAATGTTGACTTTTGTTGACTTTGAAAAGGACCAGAATATTTTGATCCATACCTTCCAAATGAAGCATTTTTTGAACATTCTTGTGAGACATGAAGTTGTAGAGAATTTAATTTCCTTCAAAACAAGAGGTGGTGGAAAAATTTCTGAGAAATTATGAAGAATTTATGCTCACTCAAAGTTTGGTTGACTTTTCACTAAGAAACCCTAATTTAGCAAGTTTGACTTTTGAGCAAATCTTGAGTTTTCTTAGTGAATCATGATCAACCCTTGATCAAATGATGAATGTAACTTCAAAATGAGGATGTTGACCAAAAATTATGAATTTTGACTGTATGTTGACCACAGTTGACTTTTTGTCCAATACAACTGATTTTCAACCATCTGAGCAATTGTCTGAGGAAATTTGACTTGTGAGGCTTGAAACCTGACATGGAGAATCTTTGAAGCATATGAGGAGGTATGATGAACATTGGAGGTGTTGGAAGTCCATCTGGATCTGAGAATCACCAAACCCTAGCTTGGGTTGATTGTCCAGGAGAGGGTTTGTCTGATCAACCCTTGAGGGATTCTTGAGTATGGATGTATGAAATATCTTGAGAAGATGGAGCACAAATTTTGGGGTAT
Source organism: Vicia sativa (assembly GCA_021764765.1). Taxonomy (NCBI): domain Eukaryota; kingdom Viridiplantae; phylum Streptophyta; class Magnoliopsida; order Fabales; family Fabaceae; genus Vicia; species Vicia sativa. Next base: position 261,606,249 of record CM038796.1, on the reverse strand, counting down.
GACAAATTGCCCTGCTCAATCTTCTTGTACTGGAAGGGTTAGATTGGCATGTCCGCCTTTCGTGACCTGGAGGTAGAAGATGATTGAACACTCGAGTACACCGGAAAATTTGCACTCGCTGTTGGATGATGATGCGGGAATGGGCTTATAGATGCCATTTGGAGAAGCTGGAGATTTCGCTGGGGAATGAGTCGTACGCTAGACTCAAGAACTTCTCCGGTAGGAGGACCGCCGGAGATGGGCTTAAGATGCCATCCGAAAGAACGATGCCGGGAGTGGTCGACGCTAGGCTCAGAGGCGCTGAAGTGAAAGGAGCAGGGAGATGGGCTAAAGATGCCATCCGGAGGGAGTCGTACATTAGACTTCGTGCTCACCTTTGAATGAAGGTATTGGTTTGTATTGGTTTTTAATCAAATATGCAGCATTCTGAAGGTGGAGAATTATTGACAAGTGGTCGGAGATGGGCTTATGATGCCATCCAAGGCAACCGTCGCGCATGCACAGAGTTGCTGTTGATAATAAGAGGGAGTCAGAATAAATCTTCGTCTGATTACTCTGAGGGGAAATAGTAGTTGGCAAAATGGGGATATCTTCCTTGTTGTGCATCGGTATTGATCCACTGCCTGCTATCGGAGGATAACCGGTGATCATTCGTGATAGGGTTTCGTCTGCCTTCTGTATTATCGTTGGATCCATTGTCGGAGGACAATGAGGGTGGTCGCTCGATAGTTTTCCCGCCTAGCTTGGGGTTAATCTCGACCAGTCGGAGGACAACTAGGCGGTGTTTTATAGTTTTCCGTCTCGATTCGGTCTTATCTCGACCGCTTGTCGAGGACAACTAGGGCGTCTTCGATAGTTTTCCGTCCGATTCGGGTCTTAATCTTGGACCGCTTTGTGTCGGAAGTGATTTTCAATGCTTGGAGAAACAAGAGAAACTTTGATAGAATATTGTTAGTCTTATGCAAGGAATGATGCATGAAGATGTATGAATGACATATGCATATATTATGACTTTGTGAGAAATGTATGAATGATAGATGTTGTGGTATTTCAAAACATATCCATCTTGAAGAAGATGCGATGTTCGCTGAGGATTTCGATTTCTGCTTGGGGACGGAACGGTGGAGACCCCGAGAAGAAAACTTTGATTCCTCCGATGCACTATCTCGACCAAGTCTTGGGTCTAGATATTGTTGAGGATGGTAGAGATCGAAACACGCCGCTGAGGATCTCATACATAGACCCTCACTGGGAGAATGGAGGTACTTGGGGATCTTATGTAGATCTTGCTGAGAGTATTTGATAGTTGCTGGAGACCAAGAAGGATCTCGGAGCCCGCTGGCATCTCCGATGAGGAATAAAGAGTAGGTTTCCTCCGATGCACTATCCGACCAAGTTTCGTGCCCGAACCGCCACTGGAGAAAAGGGGAATCGTTGAGAGATATCCTGGGATAAATACCGTCGGGATGAAATGTTTTTGCTCTGAGACGTTGTAACATGATTTTAGTTGAGTGGAATCACCGCTGTGATTCCTTTTACTTTACTGGGGAGCTCAGGGTGATCAACTGGGGAAATGTATTGGTGACCTCTGTCATCTCAATTCCTAGAGCATGTAAATTACTTTGTTATGTTCACTTTTCGCATGTTTGTGAATAGATATTTATTGTCAAATGCATATAATCATTCAAAGTAAACGTTGGACTTTATGCGCATAACAATAGCAAGAATTATAAAGAGAAAGAAACTTGTATTTATTGGAAAGGTGGCGATACAAGTAGTTCGTACATAAGAAAAGTAAAAGCTATGAAACAATCTCGTTAAGTTCCAACTATGCTAGTACTCATATATTTCAACTATCTCATCTCCTTGCAAGTGAAAGTGAGTGGATTGATTCGCCATTTGAATCTTGAATGCGATAGTAGTGATCCGGAAGTAGGTGATCTTGACGAAACATAGTTGTACGCTTAAACTCTAACTTTGCCTAGACCGCCTTCGGTTTTCGCCCACCGGATACCTCTTTTTCCTGCCGCCTTTTCGTGTTTTCGACTGCCGGGTGTACATGTTTTGTATATATCCTTAACTTTTTCCCGAAACCTTTGGTTCGCCAGATGCCCTTATTTTTGTTTAGGTCACCGACCCAGCGGGTCTCCTTTATGCGTAGTATTTTTGACTATGTCCGTGTTCGCTGTGGGTGGAAGTCTTCACCATCCATGGTGCTAAGTATCATAGCCAAAATCACCTTGACTATAAACGGTCCTCCGAGTGGAAGTCCATTTTCCCCGGGATCACCTTGTGGAAGAATGATGCGCACTGACTACTCGATTGGTAGACTCGGTGCTTGACTTTCTTGTTAAATGCCCGATCATTCGCTTCGATAGATCCGTCCATGGCGTATGGAGGCAGTCGCTTTCATCAATTAAGTTAACGGTCGAGGCGAGTCTCGATCCAATCGCTCGCTTAACTTTGCGGCCCGGAGGACTCGTCGAGGGTATGAACCTCGATGGATAGGACGGCTTCCATACCGTATACAAGAGAGAAGGTTGCCCCTGTTGATGTCCGATCAGAAAAGCGATAGCCATGAAGAGCGAATGGTAACATCTCATGCCAATCTTTGTAAGTCATCATCTTCAGATAATCTTCTTAATGTTCTTGTGGCGGCTTCCATCGCTATTCATCTTAGGCCGATACGAGAAGAGTTGTGATGTTTGATCTTGAACTCGCGGCAGTAGTTCTTGATCATCTTATTGTTGAGATTGGAACCGTTATCCGTGATAATCCTTTCTGGAGTGCCATATCGACATATAAGATTGTGTTTGATGAATCGAGCCCAACATTCTTGGTAATGATGCAAACGAGGCTGCTTCTACCCACTTGGTGAAATAGTCAATTGCCACAAGGATGAAACAATGTCCGTTGGAAGCGGTAGGCTTGATTTCTCCTATCATGTCAATGCCCCACATTGCGAAAGGCCAAGGAGAAGTTAAAACTTCGAGGTAATCGGAGGTACGCGTGTACTTTGTTCGGGATAGATCCGCATTTGTGACAAGATCGGGCATACGTGACAATCGCCCATGGTGGACCAACAAGAACTGTTCTCAAAATATTCTTAGCCATCGTGATGTCCAACCGAGTGAGTACCAAATGCCTTCGTAACTCTTCCATAATACGCTCCGCTGCTTTTCCGTCTACACAATGAGCACAAGTCGTGATTATGCTTTGTATAAGATGTCGCTCGAGAAGAATTTAGAAGTGAATCTCCTCAAGAACTTTATCATTGATGATGCCCTGGATATTCCGAGTCTCAAGATACCTCTTCACGTCAGTAGTACCAAGGTTTCTCTTCAGTATCAAGCTCATAACAATACGCCGGTTCAAACTTCTCAATGATGATTTGGGAGCCTCGTTGTCCCATCGACCTTGAACATAGACGACATAGTAGCCAATGCGTCCGCCAACCGATCTCTCGTGGATGGGTTGAAAGTAATCTCTTCAAGTGGGATCAAACTCAAAACATGCTCGACATGTAATGAGATTCGTGTTTCAGATCCGATAACATAAATCATATCGCTTATTTTACATGAAATTAACCTGCTTTGTATTATTTTGACCCGATTAACTCCGAATATTTCGAGATTGTCATTACTTTTGCGTATTCATAACTTAGCTCAAAACATAAGGAAACATGAAACAATGCAAGAAAGCATCAAAAGAATGAAGAAAAGATGAATCATCAAAGATTACAGATTTTTAGCCGTGGACGGTCACACATCCACCACGACAGACATCAAGCGTGTCACGACCGTCACACATCCACCACGACCGTAACATGGAAAGCATGAAATCTGAACACATCGCCACGAACGTAACGCGCATTATATCGGGCCAAAATAGGCGTAACGTGGAGAAGCTTAATGTAAGGAGTTTTAAACTCCTGCTTTCTCTCAACCTCAACGGAAGCCACGCTCAACCCACGTCCCTATATTCTTGAACGCTCAAGGAACCCACGAAGCAAAATCTTCCAACCGCCACCGACTCTTCTATAAATACCTCAACCTTCAAGTTAAAACAGAGAGTTTTGGAGAATTTTCGTGCGGAAGCTCACGATTTTTGAACCCAAAGAATATTTCGCTTAATTCTACATTCAATTATTCCTTTCCATTTTATTGCTCAAATAATAATTTCCAACATCAGAAATTATTATTATAGTTTAGGATTTATTATTCAAGCCTCGAATTTTACATTTCAATTTCCAAGTCCTTTCCGAATTGTGGAAGAAGGATATAGGATACGCTTTATTTTCGTGTTTCTATTTTGCAATTGTATTACATACCTTTTAATTAATTAATGCAAGTTTAATTTATTATTCATAATGTCCAATTTATATTTGTTTGTTTTACTTCCGACGCTCATTTTAATTTCCATGGCTAGCTAAACCTTTAGTGTCGGTGGGATAGTAAGAGACATTAGGCATCCGATCAAACTTAGGCTAAAAATTTAATCAACTTAATTCGTTATAACTTTTATGCTTAAAATAAAACCTTCGTTACGAAAGTAAGAAGAGTAAATAGGTTAGATCGAGACCACGAAAGTGTGAGGTTTTTAACCGATAGCTAAAGTTAGGCATTTGATTTAAATTTGAAAGCGCTTTTAAACCAAATTAGAATTAATTAAGTTTCCAAAAATACTTCTAAACACTTATAGGCTAGAAAGAAGGTATAGGGCTTTAGACGTATAATCCGAGATAAGACCACGAAAGTGTGAGTTGAGGGTTTTTAAACTGATTAATCCTACGGACAAACCAAGTTGACCATCCTAATATGCCTAAGCCATATTAGATCCTTTAAGTCGACTTCTGCATACCGACCATTTCATTTCATAATTACTTTAAAACCAATTAGTTTACCTTCCTTAACCTTCCTAAAACCAAACGTGATAATTTCCGCTTTAGCTAAACTAGCATTACTTTCCCGCACTAGAGTGATTACAAAGTCCCTGTGGATTCGACAATCTTTTATTACTACCGCGATAGGCAGTGCGCTTGCGCTAAGATACCGTTAGACACATTAGGTTTATCGCACATCAAGTTTTTGGCGCCGCTGTCGGGACTTTGATCTAGTCACTAGTGCACTCTTAAAGTAGCAATCGCTCAGGCTAAGGCAACTATTTTTTCCTTTGTGTATGCCAAACACGCCTCAAGGGCTACTTTGCATATACCCATTTACGATATCGAAGCGTTATCTTCGATTAAGAAGACGGATTCAAGAGTACCTGCACTCAACAATCTTCCGCTGTCTGCTCTTCCAGATCTCGACGAATTACGAAGAATGGCTGATCCACCTCCTCCTCCTCGTCCTCTTAAGGATTACGCAGTTCCTTCTCAAGCGGAGCCTCATAACAAGATTGCAGCCCGCTATTGCTCAAACGATGTCGAGTGAAACCTTCGCTTTTCCTGCTGCTCAGAACCGCCTCCGAGCTCCTACTGACGACCCTAATCTACATCTATCCGTGTTTGTGAAGTACGCAGACACTGTGAAAGCGAATGGAGTAAACCCCGAGGCGATACGATTGCGCCTATTTCCTTTTTCTTTAAGAGACAGAGCTCGTGCTTGGCTTCAATCTCTTCCTGCCAACTCAATCACCACTTGGGCTGAGTTGAAGAAAGTCTTTTTAGCTAGATATTTTCCTCCAAGCAAAACTGCTATGCTCAGAGCCAACATCAATGGTTTCAAACAGAAAGATAATGAATCTTTATTCGAAGCATGGGAACGATACAAGGATATGCTAAGACTCTGCCCTCATCATGGTTTAGAAGAATGGTTGATTATTCACACATTCTATAATGGTCTCCTGTACAATACAAGATTAACCATAGACGCCTCTGGCGGCGCATCGATGGATAAACCATATGCCGGCTTAACCAACTTATTGAAAGTATGGCTCATAACCACTACCAATGGGGAAGCGAGAGAGTTAATGTAGAGAAATCTCAACCGAAAGGTATCAAGGCCGAAGTGAACAGCCTGGATCAAGTTAATGCTAAAGTGGAAGCTCTTACCCAAAAATTAGAGAACCTTTCCACACTCCCAAATACCGTAGCTGCAGTGATTCCAACTTGCGATCTATGTGGTATTCAATCACATCTTGCTCCGTATCGTCCCTTTTGACCGAGTACCTTAACAAGCTAACTACGCAAGGAAATCCTACAAGAATACGATAACCCAGTTGGAAGAATCATCCAAATTTCTCGCATAAAAGCAACAATGCGTTGTATGCCCTCGACAAGCTCCTGCTACACCACCGGTTATCCAAAAGCTATCCCGAATCATCCTAATAACGGACCTAATACTTCCAACGCTCCTAGGAAATCAAACTCAAATTATGATAGAACACTTCATTGCTTCTCAATCCTAGACCAATAAGGATGTTTTAAATCGTAACTTACATACCAACGAGCAAATTAAGCAATTATCTAGCAAGGTCGATGCTTTAGCTACCCATAACAAGATGCTTGAAACTCGATTTCACAGTAGCTCAACAAAGATGCACCTTTGCTTCCCTACCGGAATATTTCCGTCAACCACAACCTAACCCGAAAGGACACGCTAATGCAAGGATACTAAGGAGTGGAAAAGAACTTGACGGACTCCTGATCCAAGACTAGAAAACCCACTATGTATCAAGCAAGACAAGCCGAGTGAAAACGAGAGTGAACCGAAGAAAAGGAAAACGAAACTCAAGAGGTCAGAGAAAAGAGAAACCTTATGTGCCTCCACCACTCTATAAACCACAAGTTCCGATCCTGAGATTAACCAATTCTAAATCGATGAGCCAATTTAAGAAATTCGTGGAACTTCAAACAACTAAATATCACAATACCATTCACAAGCCATTACTCGATGCCATCGATGCAAATTTCTTAAGGAAATCCTATCTAATAAGAAAAGTTAGAAGATAACGGAACAGCTACCTCATCACGAATGTAGTGCTATCATTCGTAATAACATGCCTCCTAAGCTAAAAGACCTGTAGTTTCTCTATACCGTAATATTGGAAAATTGTCATAGACAAAGCTCTATGCGACTTAGGAGCAAGTATCGTTGTCATGCCCTTATCTATTTGCAAAAGTCGAAATGGGAGAACTTACACCTACAAAAATGTCTGTTCAATTAGCTGACCGATCAGTTAAGTATCCTGTAGGTATATTAGAAAATGTTCCAATTAGCATAGGTCAATTCTATATCCCGACCGATTTCATAATTATGGACATTATCAAGATCTGCCATTCCCTATCATATTAGGAAGACCATTCCTAGCTACAGCTGGAGCTATAATTGATGTAAAGAAGGGCAGATTAACATTCGAAGTCGGAGAGGAAACAGTGGAATTCATCCTCACTCAATTTCTACAAGCACCCGCCATGAATGACACATGTTATCTACTCAATATTATAGACGAGTGCGTGAGAGAGATGGAAGCTAAACAAACCACATATTCCGAAATAATGAAAATTGAAACCCCTCTGATATTCGAAGACAACAATTGGCGAGAACCATATAAAGATGACAGTCTAAGCGAAAGTCTAGCACTTACACCTAATCATATGCCATGTCCCAAGAAACCAAAACTAGAATTAAAAGTTTTACCTAAAAATCTACGATACGAATTCCTTGATACTGAACAAACTCGACCTGTAATAGTGAATTCCAGTTTAGGAATGCTTGAAACTGAAAAACTTTTAGACGTTCTAAGGAAATACCCTATCAAGTTAGGTTACAACATATCGATTTAAAAGGAATTTGTCCTTCAATTTGTATGCATCGATTCTATTAGAAGAGGATTGCAAAACCTCTCGAGAACCTCAAAGAAGAATTAATCCGATCCTCGATCGAGTCGAGATGAAATTAAAAAGCTAATGGAAGCGGAATTATATACCCGATCTCCGACAAGAAATGGGTTAGCCCAAAGGCATGTCGTACCTAAGAAAGGAGGTGTCGTCGTGAAAACGCAAAAGGCTAATCGATAACACAAAGAGTAGTTAGTGGACACAGAGTGTATTGATTATAAAATCGAACAAAGCTACTCGAAAGACCATTTTCCTTTACCCTTTATTGATCAAATGTTAGAACGATTAGCCAAACACCCTATTTCGCTATTTAGACGCTTATTCCGGATTTTCCAAATTCCTATTCACCCCGACGATCAAGAGAAGACTACATTCACGTGTCCTATGGAACGCTCGCATGCACGAATGCCTTTTGATTATGTAATGCCCCGCAACTTTCCAACGATGTATGATGGCCATCTTCGCAGATTTCATTGACAACATCATGGAAGTATTTATGGACGACTTCTCCGTGCGGACAAAGTTTTGAAGGATGTCTATCTAATTTAGAGAGTGTTTTAGAACGATGTGTGAAAGTGAACCTTGTGCTTAATCGAAAATGCCATTTCATGGTCGAGAAGGAATCGTGATTGACATGTTATTTCCAATAAAGGAATTGAAGTCGATAAAGCTAAGATAGAAGTGATTAAAGAACTCCAACCACCTAAGACCGCTCGAGAGATACGAAGTTTTAGGACACGCCGTTTTACCGACGCTTTATTAAAGATTTCTAAAATTACAAAACCACTTACCGGTCTATTAATGAAGGATGTTGAGTTCATATTCGATGACGATTGTCTCAAAGCTTTTGAAACCCTTAAAGTCAAGACTTATTTCGCACCAATCATGCAACCGCCCGATTGAGGTTACCTTCAAATCATGTGCGATGCAAGTGATTACTCAGAGGCGCAGCTTCTGGACAAAGAAAGATAAGAAACTTCACGCAATTTACTACGCCAGCAGAACGCTAGACTCACTGATGAACTACGCCACAACCGAAAAGAACTCTTAGCCGTGGTATTCGGCTTGACAAATTCGCTTACCTTGTAGGAGCAAAATCATCATCTACACGGACCACGCCGCTATCGATATTTACTTGCCAAGAAAGATGCAAACCGAGACTCCGATGGATCTTACTTTACAAGAATTTGACTTGGAAATTAAGGACAAGAAAGGAACCAAAACGTCAGAAGGATCATTTATCCCGCTTAGAAGGTATAAACCCGAACAAGTGCCAATTAACGACGATTTTCCGTATGAACATCCGATAGCACATATGATAAGTTTACCTAGCTCAATTGGATTTACATAAACCGTGGTTAAGGAAGTCGTGGAAGCCATTGACATGACCATAGGATTGCCTTGGTATGCCGACATCGTTAATTATTTAGCTGCCGGAGCGCTTCCACCTGACTTAACTTACCAACAGAAAAAGAAATTCTTCCATGATCTCAAGAGTTACTATTGGGACGAACCACTTTTATTTAAACGAGGACCGATGGAATTTTCCCGTTGTATACCGACAAAGAAATAGAAGACGCTATTTCCATTATCATTCATCTCCTTATGGCGGACATACTAGCACCCCTAAAACGGTGCTGTAATCTCCGAGCGGCCTTTTCTGGCCTAACCTGTGGAAGGATGTCCACATCGCCGTTAAAAACTGTGATCGATGCCAACGCACCGGTAATATCTCCAGACGCGATGAAATGCCTCAGAAAGGAATACTTGAAGTTGAAGTCTTTGATGTTTGGGGAATAGATTTCATGGGACCTTTCCCTTCCTCTTTTGGAAACAAGTTTATACCTGAGTACGATTATGTTTCAAAATGGATCGAGGCAATAGCTTCTCCTACAAATGACACACGAGTGGTAATAAAGCTTTTCAAGAATATAATTTTCCCGCGTTTTGGTGTTCCTCGACTTGTTATTAGTGACGGTGGATCTCATTTTATTTCGAAGATATTTGATAAATTACTATCTAAATATGGAGTGAAACACCGCGTAGCAACACCTTATCATCCGCAAACTAGACAAGTCAAGTTTCGAACAGAGAGATTAAACAAATATTAGAAAAAACTGTCGCTATATCTCGAAAAGATTGGTCATCCAAGCTTAACGAAGCTTTATGGGCTTATAGGATAGCTTACAAGACTCCTATCGGAACTACACCTTTCAAACTTGTTTACGGGAAATCCTATCACCTCCCAGTAGAATTAGAGCATAAAGCTTATTGGGCGATAAAAACACTCAATATTAATTATACTGCTGCTGGCGAGAAACGAATCCTCGATTTACATGAATTGGAAGAATTAATACTAGACGCTTATGAAAACGCTAAAATCTACAAAGAACGCACTAAAAAATGGCACGATCAACGTTTATCTCGGAAAGAATTTAGTGTGGGAGATTTCGACTTTTATTCAATTCTAGACTTAGACTCTTCCTCGAAAACTTAAATCTAGATGGTCCGTCCTTTCGAAATTACAAAAGTATTTCCTAGCGGAGCGGTAGAAATTAAGGATAGAAATAGTGCCCGCTTATTATAAACGGGCAAGTTAAACAAGATTATCGTGATAGATAATAGAGACTATACGAATAAGCTTAAACTCGTAGAATTACCACCTATTTCTCCCGACTAATCTTTCACTAGGCATTTCGTCAGGCTTATGACGTTAAAAACAGCGCTTCATGGGAGGCAACCCATTTTATTTGCTTTTGTTTGCTATTTTGTTTGTTTTATTTGTTTTTGCTTGCTATATAAGTATTTTTCATTTTTTTTAAAACTTTTATAAAACTGCTGCTGATTTCAAAACAATTCTACTTGCTACAGGATTTCTGAATAGTCTTTTTCTCTTTACTTTCTCCTCTACTCTGTTTCCCCGATTTACTTTTGCTGTGGATCCCCCACAGAACTTTATGGAAACCACCTTTAGAGGTAGAAACCAAAGGAGAAGATTTGAGGCTTTGTCTCAAAGAGCCACCGCTTAACCTCAGACATGATGAACCAACTATGGACACTTTAGGCATTAATCGATGTTGTTTACTACATGTTTAACCAGTTAGGATGGGAGAAAGAACACCTGAAAAATAGGTTTGTCACTTACCGAGAGCTCACCCTTGAGTTCTTGAGTTCATTAGTCTACATCCCTGAACATGGTGTCGGAGCCCGCAAAGGAATCATCGCCTTCAGACTTTTTGGTATTGAGTTCACCTATAACCATAGGTACTTAGCTGCTTTATTAGGATTCCCCAGCGGACCCTTAGCTTTTACTACCCCTGAGGCCGATTTATTAGATTTTGAGTTGGATTATTTTTGGGGTACTTTAACCGGAAACTATCACCTTGACCCAGAAAGTATGGATAACAATGAGATACATAACCCATCCATCCGTTATTTCCATAGGATTCTTGCCCACACTCTGTTTGGAAAAGAACAAAACCAAAATGCTGTATCCAAGGATGAATTATCTCTGCTTATTGTTTAAACACAGACGCCTGCTAATGCTGTCCCACTCGATGAAGACCTTTACCCGCATTAGTGAGGACCCTAATGTTCCCTGCCTGGGAGGATTGGTTACAATGATTGCAATGCTTTGGACTTGCTACCAACTCAATAATCGTGCACCATTTGGATCAATTAGGCCTATGAATATTGATTGCTTCAACAACATGATAATAGGAAATTTAGGCCCGCACCTATGATTACCTGATAAGAAACGAAGTTGTTACTCTTTTTACCCTTCCGAACCATGCCCAAGTTAGTTTCCATAACCGTGATAATTGGTTGTATGAATTGAATCCACCTGACCACCCAGAGACACCAGAAACACCACAATCATATTTTGTTGCTGATAATTTCATGTCTGAAAACGAAACAGATCCTGATACTCCTCCTGGTTACCATGACTTTACAAATATGGCTGAAGCACAAGTAGCCCCTGATGTAAACCAAGGAGAACACACTACACAATTAAACACCATTCTCGACCACTGGATGCTTATAAACCGATATTGATGGAATAAAGAATGAATTGAAGACTATGCTTGATCTTATTGGTTTGACCGACATCACAAGGAGCAATTCTATAACATCACCCAAGCTTTAGAGATATTAAAAGAAAAGATTGATGAAGTGCCTAGTTTCTTAGTTTTTTTTTTTTTTCGCCGCTTTTTCAATTCTTAGTTCTTTAGAATTTTTTCCATTCTGCTTTGTTTCTAGGTAGTTTCAATTCTTTGATTAATTATTGCATTTCAATTTACAAGTCATTTACTTTCTGTCAAAAAGAACAAGCTACTCAATTTGAAGTAATGCAATTGTTTTCAATTTTAAACTTACAATCATTTTGCTGCTTACAATGTTTTATGGTTTTCTACTCTATTTCGAATTATATATATTGGATTATATGTTGAATGTTGAATGAATTAATGTTGCGTTTATGCTGGAATGTTTAAGATGACCTGTAAAAAAAAAATATATATATATATGTTACTCTGTGTACTGGTGTTCTGTTCTGTAAAAATTTACAGAATTTGTAGTTGCCACGATCGTAATCCACCCCCCCCCCACGACCGTCACACGCCTTTCAGCGCGTTACGCTCGTCAGCTTGGTGTTACGACCGTAACACGGGCTACATCGAACCCCTAGCGTAACGCCCTTTCTTCTTCCCTCAACTCTTCTTCTTCCATAACTCCCCAACCATCCCACTTCCTCCACTGACCACCCATTAACTCCATTCAACCCACCACTAATCCCTATCAATTTTCAAACTTCCCACTATCCCCTTCCATTATTTATACACCCATTACCCGTATCACTTTCTCATTCTCTCATTCACCAACCACACCCATTCTCACTAAAACACCGTTGCATGCAAATGGCAAACAATCCCCAACCTATTCCTGGCATTACCCTACGTGATGGTGAGCAAGGTGAGACCCAACGCATTAAGTTTTTGAAATTCCAACGTCGTGGTCTACACCCCACTAGGTATGTTGACACTGACTGCCTCAGAGACCTTGGTTTGCTTGAGGGTGTCCAACGCCTCCTTCAGAGTGTCAACTTGTGGACTCTATGTAGCCAGCCCCAACCCACGTACGAGACACTCACTCGAGTTCCCGGCTCGCTACATCACTCCACCGGTTCAACAAACCAACTTTCCGTGTTGCTCGCATATTTGGTACCGAGTACGAGTTCACCTAACGCTCGACAACCGCTGATTTCGCACCGAGGAAGGTTCCCATCTCCGTGTACCCGACAACTTTGGAGAAGAGTCCTTCAACCTTTGGCATAACCTCACCAACAACCAAGCACACTCTTATGATCATCTCAACGCCACTCAAATCCACAATCCGGCCATACGCTATTTCCACCGTATCCTGGGCAACACAATCTTCGCAAGAGATAGTAACCACAAGCTAAACTCCAAGGAGCTGTTCTTCATGCATTGTGCATTCTCGTCGAAAATTAATTCCGCACCTTTCCTCCTGGCCCATATTCACTCCATCTGCACCAGAGGCGGCAAACCTTTCTATTTTGGAGGGCTTGTCACTTCTCTTGCATTAGTACTCAACCATGGTGACACCCTTGGTCATCTGCCATCCCGACCACCGTTCTTGCTCACTTTAGACCATTGCAAATCAGCCCACCTCATCTACGAGCGGGACGATGGAAAATTCCATCCAGTGATTCAAAACCGAGTTTACACTAACATTGTTTTGCCAGGAGCGAATCGACCGTAACCGAGCCAACGGCTATTTAACCTGAAGATTCTCAAGGCCTCACGCCGCTCAAGAAGAACCTCATGTCGGCCTGCTCGCTAAAGGTGACGCTTACGAGGATGCGAACGTGAGTTCGGATCTTCCGCACGCAACGTTTTAAATCTTTTGATTTGTTGATAAAGATGCCGCGAGCATCAAGCTTTATTATTTTCAACACAAGAAAGATGATTTAATGATTATGAAAAGGGAAAGTCGAAATACCCTCAATTGATATTGGTATGCGAACGACTAGCGCAAACTAGACGAACGCATTGGGGAGATTCTCGAGTAAGGGGATTGGTATATAAAGGAATAGATGGAGCACCCTAAATATATGTAGTTATCTACGCTTTATATATGAATACATTTGATATGTTGGTGTTTTTAATTGCTATTTCTATGATTGGGAAAGTTTCTCCTTTGGATTTTAAGAAATGAGATTATGTGGGATTCTAGGTTTTGTTATTATTGTGCTCGCAAAGATCTGTGGATCTTCTCATACATATCCCCTAGTGGGAATCGTGAGCATTTGTAGCTCGGATCTCTGTGGTTCTATGGTTTGTTTGGTCCGAGGAGATAGAAATTTGCTCGGCAAGGATGAGACCTTGGCTCACGTATTCTCAAAAGGATGTTGAGAAAGTCGAGCAATCGTAGTTCCCACTTATGCTAGTGGAAAGCAACGGATGTTAGTAAGAGATGCATAAATGTCATCTTAATGAAAAATGTATCTAATCTATTTCATCACATACATTTTGAAAAGTTTGATTGATTAAAATCTTTCGTCGTAAGTATTAGGTGTTTTGCTTGAGTGTACAAGCTACCACTTACATGTTTAAGAGAGATGTTTGAAAAGATGATTGGATCTTTTAACCTAAGTATGGGTGTTTTGCTTGAGTATACCGCTACTACTTTCATCGTTAAGAGATGTTTTTGTTTGAAAATGCTTGAAAAGTTTGAAAAGTTTTGACCAGTATGTGATGTAGAGATGAGATACTTCTTCCATAGAGATGATAGATGTCTAAATCTCGAGGAGAAATTGATTGGATTAAAGGGATGCTTTTAAGAAGCCCGTGGGTCCTTGTATTGTTAGCCCAAGAGGAGGCATTCCGAGGGTCATCGAGGGTCATCGAGGGTCCTTGTATGAAGCTCAAGAGGAAGCTAGGTATGGTCGTTTTGGCTTGAAAGGATTTCACCGAGAAATCATCCTTTTCTAATAAGAGCAATTTCACCGGAAATTTTACTGGGAATTTGAAAGTGATTTCACCGGAAACCATCCTTCTGTGGTTCTATCTTAGCGGTGATTCTTTGTATTGGAAGCCCAAGAGGAGGTCATAAGAGATTTCGCTCTTTCATTGTATGATGCCCAAGAGAAGGCTAAACTCAATGAGGAGTTCTTTGAACGGCCCAAGAGGAGGTCGACTCAACAGGGAGTGTTGTCTTATACGGGCCTAAGCGAGGCTAACTCGTGGGAGAGTTTCTTTGTATGAAGCCCAAGAGAAGGCTGACCCATGCTGGGGATAAGTTATCTTGTATGAAGCCCAAGCGGAGGCTAAACTCAACTGGTGATGAGTTGTCTTGTATGAAGCCCAAGCGGAGGCTAACTCATGCTGATGATGAATTGTCTTGTATGAAGCCCAAGCGGAGGCTATACTGTGGGGAACCTATTGATTAGTCTAATTGTTATGTTATTTATTAGACGGTTGTATAAACAGGTGTGTGTGTGTGATATGTATTCACAGGAGTTTATGAAGGAAATATAAACAATGCATGATGTTTATTTACAACAGTTTATGAAATATAAACAAGTGTCTGTGAACGAACGTTTAAAACGAGCGTAACTTGATTATTTACAAGTTTGAAATGTGTACAAGGAAATGAATATGTACACGAACGAGTTTTTATGTACATAAAGATGGATGTACATAGAGGGTTGGGACTTACATCAGAAGAGAGGCCCATTGATTTGAAAGCAGTTACAGGAATAATGCTCCTTTCAATACCAATGGTATTTAGTGTAAAATGTACAGATGAAATGTAAATAATTAATCAAAGTTTATCTCAGAAAAGTATTTTCAAAGAAAGAGTATCCAGATATGTACGATAAAAGTTTTGAAAAAGAAGTATCTGTGTTATGTACAGATAAAAGTATTTGTATGTGTTTTGACAAAAGTTTGATATGTACAAGGAAATATTATGTACATAAAAGAATGTTATGGGACTTACACCGTGATGGAGGCCCATTGGTTTAAAAGAAATCTTGCTCAGGAGAAACCTTCCTTTAGAACCAATGGATTCGGCGTATAGACAAACGAATGAAAAACAAATGAAAGAAATTTGTTTATGTTTGAATATTGACAAAGATGTTTTAAATATGTACAAATAAAGCTAAGTATGTACATAAAGGGTTGGGACTTACACCATAAGGGAGGCCCATGATTGATCGAGAAATTCGAGAAGAAACGAATTCAGTTTTATCGTTTTGAATTGGATCGATTATGGTAAAAAGATGCAAGTTTTGATGAAAAAAGTTTTGAAGAATGATTTGAAAATGTTTTGAAATGTTAGGCTCATTTATGAGAAGTTTTGAAAAAATCGAAGTCGAAACCCGAAAAATTCACCTTTTAAGGAGGTTTGAAAAGTGTTTAGAACATCGCTTGCTCGATTAAAATTTAATCGATGAAAGTTTTTTGGATTTTTTGACATAATCATAAAATATATATATTAAATGACAAGTGCAAAAATCATCTCAAAATGAGAAGTTTTGATTGGTTAAAAAATTGTTGAAGTTTGATAAAAATTATGAAAATATTGAAGTTTTGTGAAAATGAATGAAAAATGGTCTTGCTGGTTTTGAACCCATGACCTTGAGTGGACGCGTGTCAAAAAGAACTAAGAGCAAGCAGTGGACCATGAGCCAACGCGTTTGAGGTGTTAGTGGATTAAAACACGCTAATATTATATTGGATTATTTGAATTTTCAAAACTCAAGAACACCAAGAACACGCCAATTTTCTCGGTTTGTGTTTGATTTTCGTAATCTTAAATCCTTGCTCAAATCTTTGTTTCTCAACCAAATTGAGTGAAACAAAACCAAACTTGATCGCTTTTTTCCCACGAATATGATAATAGCTGTTAATTTCATTTATTTTAAACCCGTAATGATTTTGATTCAAGAACACGTATGAACCCTAAAACCGATTTTTCAAATTAAATGATTCGTGGTTCATGATTGTTTGATTTTTTGAGGGTTATCATTCGTTATTAGTGCAAAACAAATGGCCAAGAGTTTTCTCAATTGAATCAAAGGATTATGAGAACCAAGTTCGTGTTCATACCGAAAAGTGAAGATCGAAACTGCTCTAAAGCACTTCCATTGTGATTTCGATCCTTAGAGCACCCAATGCATGTATGGATGGTGTATGAATGGTCTCGCACATCCTGGAATTGCTTGGATTGTTCTACGAAGTCGACCTGCACAAGCTCAAAATGCAAACTGAAATCGAGGTTAAGCACATGTTGTTGTTCTTGTTTTGAATCAACTCCATGATGCATATGGATTGTGTTAGATGCTCACAACTCAAAGAAAACAAGCCTAAGTCCAAATTCATTGCTTATGGCAGCTTTGGAAAGTTTGGAAAAATGAAAATGATTTCTGATTTTTAACTTAGTACATGTTGATTTTAAGCTTTGAATGAGTTTGTTAATGATTATGGAACATGTTGGACACCAATTTTCATCATGTTTCCATTGGATTTTCAAAATGCTATGTTTGGCAATTTGACATGAATTGCTTGAATTTTCAAGAAAGCTTGTATTTGTGGAATTTTGGTGTGAATTTGAACTTGAAATGGAAGCTATTTATAGGCAACAAGTCTGAATTTGTTAGGCAAGAAGTACATGGCATTTGGTAACTCAAAGCTTGCTTAAGGGCAAGATTGTCCTTTGGCTTTTGAAAAGGAAGGTTCCTTTTACCATGTGCAAAATTATTCAACTTGATCCAATCTTTCAATTATCACTTACTGATGTTTATCAGTTTGATGAGTCATTTTGGCAAGGTGGAAAGCTTCTAGAACAAGAAAATGCAAAATGACCCATAATTTGAAGTTGTGAACTTTGAAAATTAAGTTTCATGGAGCCTTATGTTCCAATTTCAAAGACATAGCTAGCCTTCATGGATTTTGAAGTTCTTGGACATTTTGGAAAGATTTTTCCATGATCTACAACTTTCATGTTTTGAGTTTTTCAAATTCAAATTGGAACTAGGTGAAAAATGGCTTGAAGTTTGAAAATGAAATTTCAACACTTAGAAATTTTTCTAAGTTATAGAAATTTTGACTTTTGTTGACTTTTCCAAATTCTTTGATTTTTATGATCATGATGGATCATTTGAAGTATTTTGATGATGGAAAAAGTTTTGTTTTGAAAAAATTTGACCAAAAGTCAAAGTTTGACTTTTCTGTGCAGATGAAATTTCATCAGATGCGTCTGAAAACGACTGATGAATTCTGTGAACCTCTGTGATGTTTTGGATCCAGAAATTAGGTCAAGAGGTTGTATCTAAGATATAATGACCAATCTCTATCCAAAAAAGTCATTCACTGCTCAAAAAAAAATCAGAGAATGCCTATGCTCGACCAAAACCCTAATTGGTCGATCCTCGATTGATCTGTGAGAAAATTTGATATCTGAGGATTTAAGGTTGAAGATTTGATCAAGATAGATCAAATGGAGTGAGAAAATCTCAAACCCTAATTGGTTAGCACTTGAATCAGATGAAAATCTGATGAAACCCTAGTTTTGACCTGTGAATGCTACACTCGATCAATGCTGTTTGAGCTGTTAGTTATGCAGATGATGCAAATGTAAGGTGGTATATTAGGTCAAAATTTGGGGTATGACAGGCCCCACTGATGAGATGCAGGAAGAACTGGATCGAGCTGTCCCCGTGCCTGACATACCTGAGTCGTCCTCTGCTCCACCACCTCCGTCTCTTGACGAGATCGTCCGAGCCATTCATCATCAGAATCTTATATCTGCCAGAGCCGAGAGGGTGCATCAGGAGCGCTTCGACGCCTTGCTCGCGCAGAAAGCCCAAATCTTAAGTGGTCAGCGCTCGACGAATGAAAGGCTTGATGAAGTGCTAAGCGAGCTTAATGCTTTAAGGATGAACGTAACATCTCTTGGACCCCAGAGCACTGACTCTGAAGCTACTCCTTCCAGAAGGTCGCGAACCCGAAGCCGCCGTGGTCGCCAGTAGTTTTTCTTTTCTTGTTGTTTCCCTTGTTTTTCCGATGTATTTTTAATTTAACCTCGCCGTTATATCATAACATTGAGACAATGTTTGATATAGTGTGGGAGGAGTACTGCATTCTAAATTCCAGAACGAGTAATTTCAGTTATATTTTGTTATTTCATTTTCTCTCCCCGTTTTATTTAGCCATACCAAAAAATTTTCGCCTTTTATATTCGCATAATCGTTAGTTACCTACTTTAACTGAAATCTTAGTTAGAAGGCCGAGGGCGATCCAACGAGGACTATACGATTATGACACCTTCGACTCCCTACTTATGCGAATCGTCTCCATTTCCGTTATACCGATACTTTCAGTTTTAAGTCTTAAATTAGCCCCTAGTAGTTTATATTAGCAGTCGGCACCAGTCTTAGCACAAACCACGTGGAAAGCCGATGAATATAAGTGGATGATCTCAGTTAATTATTTAGAAGAATGTTACATGATTTAAGGAAACAAGTAATGCACCAATTAAATTGGGCGATCCTCACCCGATCGTTTAATCCAACGAATGCAAAAGCTTTTACTAAGTAACATAAGAATCCTTTGTTTAGGTGGTTCAGAAGCATCTGGTACTGAACTCGGTAGGGAAGACTACGGTTTGATCCCCCGCACCATGCAATTGGATAAAAGAGGTTGCCACATAATTGTGCCAGAAACCGTTGTGTTTTGATCAGAACCACTAACCGGCTATTCCACTACGTACGTGTAAAGATAATGGGCTTAATGTGATTGCGCAAGAACGAAACCGGGTGAAATAGGAACAAGGAACCTTGAGTTGAATTATAACGGTATAATTGGACGTTTTCGTTTAAAACGGATAGTCGTCGACTAGCTTGTTGCTTGTGTCATTAGCGTATCGTTGTTGTTTCATTCGATTTTCTTGGCCGAACTAACTTAGGATTTCTTGTAATTATTTGAAAACGAAAGGTATACTAGTTATGTGCGTTTATAAAAACTTGGAAGATATTTTTAATTGATTATTTTGCTTGAGGACAAGCAAAGGTTTAAGTATGGGGGAATTTGATAACACGAAATCATATCGTTTATTTTACATGAAATTAACCCGTTTTGTATTATTTTGACCCGATTAACTCCCGAATATTTCGAGATTGTCATTACTTTTTGCAGGTATTCATAACTTAGCTCAAAACATAAGGAAACATGAAACAATGCAAGAAAGCATCAAAAGAACAGAAGAAAAAGATGAATCTGTCAAAGATTACAGATTTTGTAGCTGTGACGGTCGTCACACATCCACCACGACCATAACGCATCCTGAAGCGTGTTACGACCGTCACACCCACCACACCGAACACGGAAAGCATGTGTAATACATCCGCCACGAACGTAACGCATTATATCGCAAAATAGGCGTAACGTGGAGAAGCTTAATGTATGGAGCTCAACCTCAACGGAAGCCACCCAAATTCTATTCTCTCAATCTTCTCCAACCGCCACTCTTCTATAAATACCTCAACCTTCAAGTTAAAAAAGAGAGTTTTGAGAATTTTCTTGTGCGGAAGCTCACGATTTTTGAACCCAAAGAATATTTTAATTTCCTCTCATTCAATTATTCCTTTCCATTTTATTGCCCAAATAATAATTTCCAACATCGAAATTATTATTATAGTTTAGGATTTATTATTCAAGCCTCGAATTTTACATTTCAATTTCCAAGTCCAATTTCCGACGTGGAAGAAGGATATAGGATACCTTTATTTTCGTGTTTCTATTTTGCAATTGTATTACATACCTTTTAATTAATTAATGTAAGTTTAATTTATTATTCATAATGTCCAATTTATACTTGTTTGTTTTACTTCCTCAGACGCTCATTTTAATTTCCATGGCTAGCTAAACCTTTAGTGTCGGTATGGGATAGTAAGAGACATTAGGCATCCGATCAAACTTAGGCTAAAACTTTAATCAACTTAATTCGGTTATAACTTTTATGCTTAAAATAAAACCTTCATACGAAAGTAAGAAGAGTAAATAGGTTAGATCGAGACCACGAAAGTGTGAGGTTTTTAACCGGATAGCTAAAGTTAGGCATTTGATTTAAATACAGTGAAAGCGCTTTAAACCAAATTAGAATTAATTAAGTTTCCAAAAAATACTTCTAAACACTTATAGGCTAGCGAAAGCATGTATAGGGCTTTAGACGTATAATCCGAGATAAGACCACGAATGTGTGAGTTGAGGGTTTTTAAACTGATTACTCCTACGGACAAACCAAGTTGACCATCCTAATATGCCTAAGCCAGATTAGATCCTTTAAGTCGACTCTATTGCATACCGACCATTTCATTTCATAATTACTTTAAAACCAATTAGTTTACCTTCCTTAACCTTCCTAAAACCAAACGTGACAATTTCCGCCTTAGCTAAACTAGCATTACTTTCCCGCACTAGAGTGATTACAAAGTCCCTGTGGATTCGACAATCTTTTATTACTACCGATAGGTCAGCTAACATACCGTTAGACACATTAGGTTTATCGCACATCAGTATCCGACTCGCCCTTAATCTGACTGATCACTAAAGCTGAGTCTCCATACACTTGTAAGAACTTGATTCTTAAGTCAATAGCAGCTTTAATATCCATGATGCACGCTCAGATTCGCCATGTTGTTAGTGCAATCGAAACATAATCCGGGTGAAAGGAGGTGTCCGCAGTAGGTATGTAATGATGGCGCCAATGCCATTGCCAAGCGCGTTTGAGGCTCCATCAAAGACCATGGTCCATCGGGATCCTTGTTCGTGTCCTTCGTCTGGGCCTCGGTTCTTCACAATCAGAATTAGTAAAACATCTTCGTCTGAAAATCGAATCGCATAGATCGATAGTCATCTACGGCTTGATGAGCCAAATGATGGCCACTACACTTTGATTACTTCTCGAGAAGTGTACCGATGTCGATTCGGTCAAGATCATTTGCCATCTTGCTATTCTTCCGGAGAGAGCTGGTTTCTCAAATATGTATTTTATCGGATCCATCTTGGAAATCAACAAGGTAGTGTGAGTCAACATATACTGTCTTAGTCGGCGAGCAGCCTGTCATACCCCAATTTTTGACCTAATATACCACCTTACATTTGCATCATTGCATCACTAACAGTCCAGAACAGAATTAATCGGGTGTAGCATTCACAAGTCAAAATTAGGGTTTTATCAAATTTTCATCTGATTCAAGAGGCAACCAATTAGGGTTTGAGTTTTACTCACCTCATTTGATCTATCTTGATCAAATCATCAACCTCTGAGCTTCAGATATCAAAATTTTCCTCATGATCTATCAAGGATCGACCAATTAGGGTTTTGATCGAGGATGTGCAATCTATGATTTTCTGATCAATGAATAAATTTTTTGATTGGAGATTGATCTTCATATCTTAGATACAATATCTTGACCTAATTTCTGGATTCAAAACATCACAGAAGTTCATGACTTCATCAACAATTTCAAACATCTGATGAAATTTCATCTGCACAGAAAAGTCAAACTTTGACTTTTGGTCAACTTTTTCAAGACAAAGCCTTTTCCAACATCAAAATACTTCAAATGATCCATCATGATCATAAAAAATCAAAGAATTTGGAAAAGTCAACAAAAAGTCAAAATTTCTAACACTTAGAAAAAATTTTAAGTGTTAAAATTTTGTACTTTTTCCAAACTTCATGGCATTTTTTCACATAGTTCCACTTTGAATTGGAAAAAACTCAAAACATGAAAGTTGTAGCCCTTGAAACAAGCTTTCCGAAATACTCAAAACATGAAAGTTGTAGCCCTTGAAATAAGCTTTCCAAAATGTCCAAGAACTCTCAAATCCATGGAGTCTATTTATACTTTTGATTTTGAAACATAAGGCTCCATAACCGTGGATTTCAAGTTCAAAACTTCAAGATTATAGGTAACTTTCCATTTTCTTCTTCTAGAACACATGCCACCTTTCAAGGATAGACTATAGCTGATAAAAATCAGTGAGAAGTAATTATAAAAGGATAGGAACTAATCAAGGTAAAAACTAACCATGGCAAAAATGACTTCCTTGCCCTCTAAGGCAAGTCAAATTTACCAAAGCCAATTCTTTGCACTTATTTTTCAGAACTCGTGGCCTATAAATAGAGGTCTTGCTTGCCATTCAAACTACACCAAAGTAATGCCAAGACATGCTTTCTCTCTTCTTACTTGAAATCCAAAGAAACATAGTGAAAATTGAGAATTCTTGCAATTTTGAAAACTTGTGAAAACCATGAAGAATTTTGGTGTCTAACATATCTTATAATCAATATATAACTTGTTTGAAACATAAGATCAACACAAGGAAAGCTAAAAACAGATTTCATACTTCATGTTCCCAAACTTGCAAACCGCTTTAACTATCGAATTGAATGTTTGGCTCAAACAAATTGATATTTTTCACTCAAACATCATCAATATACATCATAGAGATGATGCAGATCATTGATAACAAACTGTAACACCTCTAACCGAATCAAGTTCCACTTTGAGCTTATGCAGGTCGACTTGGCAGAGTTTCGATCATTCTAGAGCGTGTGGTGATCAAACACCTTCCATAGAGGCCGTTGGTGCTCAAGCAATCCTCAAACAACAATCGAAACACTCCAATCCAGCGATTCCACTTCAACAGTAAGAACTTCAAACTCGAACTCCAGATTTCTTGATTTAATTGAAAAACTCTTGGCCATTTGTTTTCTCGACTATCCACGATCATTAACCCTCAATCAATTGAATAAATCATCAACCATACACGATTTCAATTAGATTTTTCGCTTTAGGTTCTTCGTGTTCTTCATAAATTTAATCATTCCGGGCTTAAAATAAATGAAATTAAAGAGTTCCATCATGTTCCTGGCTTGAAACGAGCAAGTTTGATCTTTACATCGCTTGATTTCATCAAGAAACACGAAATCCATGGTCGATTGAAGATTGAGAAGAAGAACAAAGTCACGCGCTTTTTTGAATTCAAATATCCGCTTTAAAATATAATTTCATAGTTTAAACACAATACACGGATGTATTTGCTTCAAGTTGCCACCACTCTTAAAACTCTCTTGCCACGCTTGCCTAATGGTCCGGGTTCAAGCCTCCTTGGGACCATTTTTTACCAAACTTTTGTATTTTTACAAACTTTGACATTTTCAAAACCCAATCAAAACTCCTCATTTTGAGGTGATTTTTGTACACTTGTCAATTAATGTATCTATTTTATGATAGTGCAAAATTTTCGAAAAAACTTTCATCCGATTATATTTCGATCGATAAAACGACACTTTGAGCACTTTTCAAAACACCTTTAAAGGTGATTTTTTCAAACTTCAACGATTCTTTTCAAAACTTCTTATAAGTAAACTTCACATTTCAAAACACTTTCAAATAACATTCTTCAAAACTTTTCATTAGACTTGCATCTTTTTCCATGATTGATCCGATTTAAACGATAAAACCGAATTGCTTTCTCTCGAATTTCTTAACCGATCATGGGCCTCTTACGTGTAAGTCCCAAAATTTTATGTACATACATATTTTCTTTGTACATATCAAATTCTTTTCATATACATACCAATTTTTATCTCATACATATGTATACTCAGAAATACTCAAACACGGATAAACTTCGATCGCTTGTTTTCCGCTTCGTCACAGATATACATCGAATACCATTGGTATTGAAAGGAGCATTATTCCGTGAAATCGCTTTTAAACCAATGGGCCACCATCATGGTGTAAGTCCCAACCATCCTATGTACATCCACATCTCCTCGTACATAAATACTGCTCGTACATATTCACTTCCTTGTACACATTCAAACTTGTGAATAATCAAGTTACGCTGCTTTTGAACGCTCGTTTACGTACACTTGTTTATATTTCATAAACTCTTGTAAATAAACATCATGCATTGTTTATATTTCCTTCATAAAATCCTGTGAATACATATCACACACACACACAAACTTGTTTATACAACTGTCTAGTTATAACATAACAACTAGTCTAACCAATAGGTTCCCCGCAGTTATTAGCCTCCTCTTGGGCTTTATACAAGATAACTCTCCCCACAGAGTTAGCCTCCTCTTGGGCTTTGTACAAGGTAACTCATTTCATCTGAGTTCAGCCTCCTCTTAGGCTTCATATAAGAAAACTCATTCATCCGAGTTTTAGCCTCCGCTAGGCTTCATATAAGACAACACTCCCCGCCGAGTCACTCTTGGGCTTAAAAGAACTCCTCATTGAGTTTAGCCTTCTATTGGGCATCATACAATGAAAGAGACCAAGAAATCTCTTAACAGCCTCCTATTGGGCTTCCAATACAAAGAATCACCCACGCTAGGATAGAACCCAGAGAGTATAATTTCCCGGTGAAATTGCTCTTAATTCCAAAAGGATGGTTTCCCGGTGAAATCCCTTTTAAGACAAAGCCAGCCATACCTTATAGCTTCCTCTTGAGCTTCATACAAGGACCCTCGATGACCCTAGATTACCCTCAGAATGCCTCCTCTTGGGCTAACAATACAAGGACCCACGGGCTTCTTAAAAGCATCTCTTTAATCCAATAAATTTCTCCTTGAGATTTAGACGTTTATCATCTCTGTGGAAGAAGTATCTCATCTATCACATCACATACAATCAAAAACTTTTCAAACTCTTTTCAAACAAAACATCTTTCTTAAACATGTAAGTGGTAACGCTTGTACACTCAAGCAAAACACCTATAACTTACGATGAAAGATTTCAATCAAACTTTTCAAAAATGTATGTGATGAAATAGATTAGATACATTTTTTCATTGAGATGACATTGGTATGTCTCTTACTAACATCCCGTTGCTTCCACTAGCATAAGTGGGAACTACGATTGCTCTGACTTTCTCAACATTCTTTTGAGAATACGTAGGCACAAGGTCTCATCCTTGGCGAGCAAATTTCTCTCTCGCATCAAACAAACCATAGATCCTCAGAGATCCGAGCTACAAATGCTCGATTCCCACTAGATATGTATGCGTAAGATCCAAAGATCTTTGCGAGCACAATAATAACAAACATTAGGATCCCACATAATCTATCCTTCTTAAAATCCCAAAGGAGAAACTTTCTCAATCATAGAAATAGCAATTAAAACACACAAACATATCAAACATATTCATATATAAAGCTATGGATAACCATATATATTTAGGGTGCTCCATCTATTCCCTTTATATAACAAACCCCTTACCCTCTTCCCAATGCGTTACGCCTAGTTTGCGCTAGTCACACGCATATCAAAATCAATTGAGGGTATTAATGTTTTCCCTTTTCATAACCATTAAATCATCTTTTCTTGTGTTGAAAATAATAAAGCTTGATGCTCATGCATCTTTATAAACAAATCGAAGAGTAAATCGTTCGAGCCGAGAATCAATTCATATTCAATTCACTACGCCACTTTTAACGCGAACACAACCCAAGCCAAAGCGCTGCAAGTTTTCGAGCTATGAGTATCTTGTTTCACAATGTAAACTTTTGCTAAGGTAGTATATTGCATGCTCTTTTCGACTGCACTCGCCATGTTGCCCCAACACACACCCCATTGAGTTCTCTAACACCGCCAAGTACATGATAAGAGGTCTTCCTTCGGCACGTGGATAGAGGATCAGAGGTACTCCTTGATTTTGTCAAAAGCGATCCGCAATCGCCATTCCATTCTACCACTTGATCTTTCTTTAGTAACTTGAAGATTGGCTCACAAGTAGCGCTAGGTGTGCAATGAATCGGCAATGTAGTTCAATCGGCCCAAGAAACCTCGACTTCCTTCTCGCGGGAGTCGGCATCTCTTGAATAGCTTTAACCTTGGGGATCAACTTCAATACCTTTACCATCGACAACAAACCCTAGGAGTTTACCGGATCCGACTCCAAAGGTGCACTTGTTGGGATTAAGCCTCATCCCACTTCTTTAACCTATCAAACAGTCAGAAATGATCGAGATGTTCTTCTTCACCGTGATCGAGCTATCATATCGCCTACGAGACCTCTATCTCGTGATGAATCATGTCATGAAATAATGTCACCATAGAACGATAAGTGGCGCCCGCTCTTCATCCGAACGGCATAACCTTGTAGCGTAGTGCCCCACCTGTAACGAAGTAATCTTTCCATGTCTTCGAGCCATTTCGATCCGATTGTAACCGGAGAAACCATCCATGAAGGAGAAAACCTTATGCCGAGCTGTTGTCAACCGAACATCAATGTGAGGAAGTGGGAAATCGCCTTTCGACTCGCTTTGTTCGATCTCGTAATCCACACACATTCGCACTTGCCATCCTTCTTAGGTACGGTACCATGTTTGCAACCCATCGTGGATAGGAAGTAACAACTAAGAAACCGCGTTGAACTCGCCTCATAACTCGCTTTGATTTTCTCCGACATCTCGTGACGATACGACGAACCTTCGCTTCACGTAAAGAAAACCTTCTTTTGTCGATAATCTGCACCACAATATCAACACTAAACGCATGTCTTCGTATGACCAAGCAAAACCTCAATATAATCTCAACATCCGAACCAACCTTTCTTTGACACTATTCTTAAGACCCGCCCTATCTTGATCTTTTATTGTCTTCACAAGACTCCAAATTCACAACCTCAACTTGCTCTTCGTGGTCAGATAACTCGATCTTCTTCAGAAAATGACAAGTTCTCCTGGCACTTCATAATCTTCCTCACCTTCGTCTTCGGCTTGGTAGATCGGATTATTGAAGTCATATTTAGCACTAGCATAGCTGTTATCAATGAGATTCGGAGTGATTCTGCAGTGTATCACGTGGGTGTGTGTAAGAAACACATAGCGTTTTGAAGGGGTGATAAAGTAAAAGAAAGAAAGAAACAATTGAATGCAAAAGTCCAACGATTTTATTGAATGAAAATATGAAAATGACAGATAATAACCCTCACAAACGAGCCATGATGCCCCGGGCAAGGCACTAGGCTTTAGAGTTTTTTGTTCAAAACATAGAAAATACGAAAAGCAAAACAAAACAAGAGCAATTACTCCTGTCTAAAGGAGATTGGTATGACGTCTTCAGTCTTCCAATTGCTGAGTCCGTTGTTGGGAGTTGGGAAGATCCACTTGCTGATGTCGAAGTCGTTGTCGTCATCTTCTATAGCATGGATTCCACTCTGGCTAATGCGGAAAGGAAGTTGGCCGGCACGCTCGCGGCGTATCATCTTCTGACCCTTGATGGTGAATCCTAAACCAGTCTTGTCAGATTTGAAAGGAAGATCAGGGAGCTGTCCCCAAATAGTACTACCTCCTTCTTCAACTGCAGCTTGAGCATCTTTCAACGAGGTCATCCTAGGCGGAGCTTTAGCAATTTCAGGAGTGACAGAGAGTCAACAGGCATAACTCTGGGTATTGTTTCAAAAGCTTGGCAGGGAGTCTCAAAGAATTCACCTTCCATCTCGAGATATCGGAATGACTGTAGATGACTGACCATATATTCCTCTTCACCACATACTGTAACAACCTTCCCTTTCACCGGGTACTTCAGTTTCTGATGCAAGGTAGAGGTAACAACGCCTGCCCCATGTATCCAAGGGCGTCCAAGTAGACAAGAGTAAGCTGGACGGATGTCCATGGCAAAGAAAGTGGAATCAAAAGTCTAGGAACCGACTTTAACAGGCAGAATGAGCTCTCCAAGGACTGTTCGCTTAGAACCATCAAAATCTCTCACAATTATATCACTGGGTCTCAGAACCAACCCTTCGATATCAAGTCGATCAAAAGCAGTCTTCGGAAGGATATTCATAGCAGAACCGGTATCCACCAAAACATGAGACAATGTAACGCCCTTGCATTCAACAGAGATGTGCAAGGCTTTGTTGTGTTTCTTTCCGGCAGGAGTCAAATCAGCATCAGAGAAGCCTAGGCCGTTGTTGGCAGCCAAGTTAGCAATACACACTTCAAACTAGTCAGTAGTAGTGTCTTGCGGCACGTGATCATGCTTCAAAAACTTCACCAAGGCGTTAGCATGAGCCTCAGAGCACAAGAGCAGAGCAAGCATGGAGATCTTGGACGGAGTTTGTCCCAACTGTTCCACAACATTGTAGTCACTCTTCTTGATAATCTTCAGAATTTCCTCCATTTCTTGTTTGGAGGTGTCCTCAGTAACTTCCTTTCGTACTTCTGGCTGAGCAGGATGAGTCACTGGTTCTTTCCCTCTAACTTGTGGAACCGATTGGATAGCTGGAATGCGAGCTGGAGTCGCGGTGTCTTTCGGAGGAGGGATATCTGGAGAGAACATCCTTCCGGTTCTGGTCACCTTACTTGATCCGGTGATGTTGTCAATGTCAGGAATGGTAGCTTCAACTGTAAGATCTTCAATGGTCAGAGGGTCTTGCTTGACGCCATGATAGTAAACATCAGCTCCATAATTCCAAGGAATAGCTTTGTCAGAGGAATATGGAACTGGTCTTGGAGAAGTAATGATGAGAGGTGCCACTCTAGGCACAAGATCAACAGAGGAAATCCTTATTGTGTTAACATCAACATAGTCTTCTGGGAAATCGTCACCCCATCCGGTTACCTTAACATCTTCAATAGGAATCTTGTAGCTCTCAAGAATGTTGTACTTCACCATGTAATCATACTTTCCACTTGGCTGCCCCAAGGTATCCCATGCGACGGTACAACTTCATTCACATCTTCGATCTTCGCTTAGATATGTCTTCACACGTACTCTCCATGTGGTTCGTGAATAGTATTTCACGGTTATCCATCATGCATCGAACACGCCTTCTCAACCAAGCACAACCATCGTGCATGGGCACCAACGGCAATTCTCCGGGCATCCCTGGTTGACACCGCTTGCAAGAAATTCTTCTTAATACATCGAGGAATGTTTGCAAGATACATAATTAGGGTGTTTGGTGATCCTTTAAGAACAAATTTAAAGAATAGAGATAGAAAATCAAGGTTATGATCTTGATATATTGCAAAGAGGCAAGGTGAAGAAGGACCTTAGGGGTATAAATTAGGTATAATAGACCGATAAAAAGGTAGAGTGATTGAAAGTGGGTGGCTCATCGATAACATTGTGAGATTGCTAGGAAATATGGGGTAACTTCTATGTTCCTGAGGGATCCTTGGTTGAGAGAGGGGTGTTAATGTATAGATTCTTAAGAACTTATGAGTTATTAGAGAATAAGGGTGCGACAATAGCGGAGATGTTTGCTTTATGGTGGGGTTGAATGGAGAGGCTTGAGATAACATAAGGGGTTATTTATGGGAATAATAGTTGGTCAGGGTGTGCTTAGTTATTAGATTATGTTGTTTTACAAGATGCGATTGATGATATCGGGGTTTGGAAACTTCATTCTTCAAATTTGTATAATGTTAGTAGTGCATATCATTTGTTGTTGAAGTCAGCAGATCCTCAATAATACATAGATACTCATGATTGGTGGTCCAAAGTGGTGCCACTAAAGGTTAATATTTTTGTTTGGCGGTTACATCGTAATATGCTACCGACGAAGGATAATTTGGGTAGACGTTGAATTATTAGTGACGAGGTGTAGATATGTACAGCAAAGTGTGTCCAGGTGGAGAACTTTAATCATATTTTTGTTCGGTGTGGTTTTTATGGTAAACTTTGGCTAATGATGGCGGGTTGGTTAAGATTTTTTCCGTTTTTCAAGGTAATCTTCAGGATAGCATGATCAATTTATGACTTTGGGGGGATTGTTAGAAGCGGACCATAACGCCTTTCAAATATTTTGGGTGGCAGTTCTGTGGATCATTTGGAAAATGCAAAATCAACGGATTTTTCAAAACATTAGTCATTCGTTGATTACTATTTGTGAAAAGGTGAAATTTCAATCTTTTTGGTGGTTGAAATTGCATTTTCAATCGTTCACTGTTGATTATTAGAGTTGGAGGTTAGATCCTAATGTATAGAAGATAGTGACTTATAATTTTGGGTTTTGTTTTTGTTGTTATGTCTTTTAGTGCGATTGTTGATGTAACTTTATATTTGTAATCCATTTAATACTTTTTGTGTTGTACTTAATATATATTTTAATTTCTTCAAAACACATACGTGTGTATTTTCAATCCATATTAATTAAATGAGTGGAATATGATAATTTAATTGAGTTCCTTCTTGTATTGAACAACTTTTAATTAATAAAATAAATTAAATTTGTTTATAAAAAAAAAAAACTTCGATTATAATTGAGAGAGAAAAGTAATATAGTTAAATGAGGAATTAAACGTTTGTAACGAAACAAAAGAAATTTAAAACACCACCAAAAATAAATAGCGCCATAAATAAAATTTTAAATAAAATAAAACTGTTATGAAAGTAATTATTTTAATAAAATAGGATGTTAAGAATATTAAAATAATTGCAAAGATTATACGGTTAACATTTTTTCTCTTTAAGTCACTTCAAGTTAATATTAAATTAAAAATCACAATAACGCAGAAGTTATAAAACAATTGTAAAAACTATAATGAATAGAAAAATAAGTTACACAAAACATATATTGTATTTATATATAATTACAGATAAGTTGTTATAGATAAATATATAGAATAGATTTATTTTTGTTCTATATAAATCCTTGAAACTAGTTTTAACCATAACATTTATTTTCTTATTTTGATTTTGAAGCAATTCGAAATGGCTAAGTATTCTTTCATTCTAATCATCTTTCTTGTCTTCATTCTTTTAGGTATATGATTTTTATTTCAATGACAACAATGAATAAAAATTTCATTCAAAAGAACTATTAATATTACAAATTTTTAAGTCAAATGTTTAAATTTTAGATATCATCTCATATTCAAATATTAATATTCACAATTTTCAAGTAAAATATTTATAATTTTAGGGTATCTATTAATATTTGCAATTTATTAAATATAATTTTTCTAATTATTTTTGTTTTACAATTATTTTTTATGGTAATGATAGCCTTTTTCTTTTACAACGATCAATGACAAATGGTGCAATAAATCAGAAAAGAATGTTTTAAAAGTCGCCCAGACAATGCGACCTTGAAGCGTGTGGAGCATGGTGCTATCGAACTTATAAGGGTTATGGAACTTGTATACAAGGTGGCAGATCCCATGAATCCTATTTATAAATGTATTTGTAGATATATTTGTTCTGACTAGAACACAAAATATCACATTTAGATCTATTTTAATCATAGAACTATAGCTAAATAAAGTTGATAAACTTTAGACAGTTCAATTTTTAAAGTTTAGTAAAGTGTTTATTATGTTTATTGTTTTTTTTTTATTCAAGAAATTTGAATTAACTAAAAAAATGATAAAAACAAGGCGATCGTAAAAGATCCAGCCCAAAACCTCCAATAAACCAAGACTAGGTGAAGGCTCTAACCAAAACCAAACAACCCAAAAAACAAAATTATAACATAAGCATAGCGATGTATTTTCTATATTTCTTCCTATCCTAAACTCTATAGATTACCGTATCGATATTCAAATCCTCAATCTTCTTATTATTCAAATCATTCCCAAAAATACTCCGGTTCCTAAACGCCCACACGTGGTAAATTATTTTTGTGAAAGCACATTATAAAATCATTGCGCGCCAGCCTTTGTAACACCCTTCTAAATACCCGCGATTCATAATTTAATAATCAGAGTTTTTAACACATATCAAGAGGCGTCACAATTTTAATATAAATTCAAAATTATAATCAAACAGATGTCATGCTTTCACTGAAGAAATTCATTAAATAAATAAACCAAAAGTTACGCTTAAATGAAATGAAACGTAACAAATCCTGAATACATCATTCATAGGTATTCCAGGGAATAAATCAAACATAATTCAAAACCATTAAGGATATCCATTAAAGGATTTCAAAATAAACGTTTCCCCAGTGTTACATCTACCAGAGCACGACACTGACACGCGGATTAACTAACTGACTCAACTCTAGAGCTATCCTCACCGATTCCAAGCAGCTAATCACTTCGGATCTGAAATCATCAAAGTAAGGGTGGGATTTCTATTCAATATAAAATGCATTATACGTTTTTAAATACAACAGAATAATCAAATACATTAGTCCATTATCCAACACATAGTCATAGCCAATTCACAATGCATCTCACACAATGAACATGTAGTATAACAAACAATGGAAATTGCAACACTGGAAACCATCCTAGCATGTTACAATCCCATATGCAATGCAGACTCTATGCATGTGGTACCAAACGTGAACCGAGTTCACCCACGCTCCGCTTACATGTGGAAAGACAAGGCAATTCCATGATTCGCCCATAACCACCGGGTCAAGAATCCAACCTCACTACCTCTAAACCGTAAGTCTATCGGCTCACCACTTCCGCACAATGGGAATGAACCAAATTAATAAATGCTTATGCATGCATCATAAAAGCATGCAATCATCACTTCACAGAGCATGATAACAATATAATTCACATAATGCCAATTCACCAATGTATCACATTCAATCATAATCAATATCAAAATACAACATTGTACGCATTAGTTCTCATCCGGTAACTCAGACCATTTGTATCAATTTTCCCATTATCCTTAACTATCTACACTTTTCAAAATCGGAAGCTCGACTCTTTTTAAAATAATTTTGGCAAAAATAATATTTTTCCTGTTTAAAAGATAGTATTTTAAATTTAAGAAATAATGCCGTAAACGGCACTCGAATCGGAGTTACGGTTTACAAAATATGAATTTTTTTGAAGTTTTAAGTATTTTGAAAATTACACAGTGGAACCCGGTTCACACCTATACAGGAACCGGTTCTTGGGAAGTCTGAAAAAAACGCTTCCTGGAATTTGTATGGGAACCCGGTTCCTACATATACAGGAACCGGTTCCTACGCATAAAATTTCGCTTGAAATTTGAACACGGAACCCGTTCCTCCCACGTGGAACCGGTTCCCACGACCGCAAAAGAATCTCGCTATTTTTGACAAAGATTATGCATTCCTCATCACTTCCAATTGTTTCTATACGAGTTGTAACATTAGAAACACCAACTTACAGCCAACATACACCAATACAACATCAAACATCATTGTTTTATCATCCCTATCAATTATTCGACACACTAATGATCTTAATTCTATAATCCGACACAAGTAGGGTTTAATCCTACAAACCTATATTCATCAAAAATCAAACTTCCTAACATACCCAATCATCCGGTTGATTCCCAAAACCCATAAGGCATAAAAATCGAATGAAATCACCCTTTACCTCGTGATGATCTTCGATTTCCTCGGCGTTGGCTTTTTCCTCTCTTCTCTTCTCTTCTCCAATTCTACGTGAAAATGCCTTTTTCCAAAAAGACTCATTTTTCCTTCTTTTCCTTTTTATAATCCTTTTAATACTCCTTTATTATTCCAAATAAAATACATAATTAATAATTAGTAAAAGTAGAGTGATTTACTCCTCACACCCACTATTTACTCCACACACCTCCAACCCTTCTTTCTTCAATTAATCCAATTAAATCCAAAAATATAAATAACCAAGCCTTTAATTAATTAAATAATTAAATTCCTATTTATACCTTATTTTTGAATTTAATTTGTATTTAAATGAATAAAATCCAAATTAAATAGAAAAATAAAATAAAAATTCGTGGCATTGGGCTTGGATGTTCCAAATTGTATAAGGAACAAGTTTGAATAAAGAAAAACTAGGCCCATTTGCAAAAAAAATTATTTTTACAAGTATCTCTCTTTGTGCACTTCTTCAAAATTGCCCAACTTGTGAATGGTGTATCTTGCTCAATTTTCCACATTTTTGAGTGTTCTTGGACATTTTGGAAATATCTAAGAGTCCTCTAACCAACCTCTTTATTTTCATCTCAATTGGAGTTTCCATGCTCAATATATCTTCAAAACAAAATGTTGACTTTTTGTTCACTTTGAAAAGGACCTGTAATGTTTTGATCCATACCTTCCAAATGAAGCATTTTTTGAACATTCTTGTGAGACATGAAGTTGTAGAGAATTTAATTTCCTTCAAAACAAGAGGTTGTGGAAAATTTGAGAAAGTATGAAGAAGTTATGCTCAGTCAAAGTTTGGTTGACTTTTCACTAAGAAACCCTAATTTAGCAAGTTTGACTTTTGAGCAAATCTTGAGTTTTCTTAGTGAATCATGATCAACCCTTGATCAAATGATGAATGTAACTTCAAAATGAGGATGTTGACCAAAAATTATGAAGTTTGACTGTATGTTGACCACAGTTGACTTTTTGTCCAATACAACTGATTTTCAACCATCTGAGCAATTGTCTGAGGAAATTTGACTTGTGAGGCTTGAAACCTGACATGGAGAATCTTTAAAGTATATGAGGAGGTATGATGAATATTGGAGGTTTTGGAAGTCCATCTGGATCTGAGAATCACCAAACCCTAGTTTGGGTTGATTGTCTAGGAGGGTTTGTCCGATCAACCCTAAGGATCCTCGAGTATGGATGTATGAAATATCTTGAGAAGATGGACGGAAAATTTTGGGGTATGACAGCTGCCCCTGTTCAATCTTCTTGTACTGGAAGGGTTAGATTGGCATGTCCGCCTTTCGTGACCTGGAGGTAGAAGATGATTGAACACTCGAGTACACCGGAAAATTTGCACTCGCTGTTGGATGATGATGCGGGAATGGGCTTATAGATGCCATTTGGAGAAGCCGGAGATTTCGCTGGGGAATGAGTCGTACGCTAGACTCAAGAACGTCGTCTGGGTAGGAGGACCGTCGAAGATGGGCTTAAGATGCCATCTGGAAAGAACGATGTTGGGAGTGGGCCGACGCTAGGCTCAGAGGCCTCGAAGTGAAAGGAGCAGGACATGGGCTAAAGATGCCATCCGAGGAGTCGACATTAGACTTCGTGCTCACCTTTGAATGAAGGTATTGGTTTGTATTGGTTTTTAATCAAATATGCAGCATTCTGAAGGTGGAGAATTGTTGACAAGTGGTCGGAGATGGGCTTAAGATGCCATCCAAGGCAACTGAGTCGTGCGCCAGACTCTGTAGTTGCTGTTGATAATAAGAGGGAGTCAGAAAAATCTTCGTCTGATTACTCTGAGGGGAAATAGTAGTTGGCAAAATGGGGATATCTTCCCTGTTGTGCATCGATATTGATCCACTGCCTGCTATCGGAGGATAACCGGTGATCATTCGGATAGGGTTTCCCGTCTGGCTTCGGGTATTAATCCTGGATCCGTTGTCGGAGGACAACGAGGGTGGTCGTTCAGATAGTTTTCCCGTCTGGATTCGGTCTTAATCTCGACCAGCTTGTCGGAGGACAACTAGGGCGGTCTTCGTATAGTTTTCCGTCTCGATTCGGTCTTAATCTCGGACCCTTGTCGGAGGACAACTAGGGCGGTCTTTCAGATAGTTTTACCGTCTGGATTCGGGTCTTAATCCTGGACCAGTTTGTGTCGGAAGTGATTTTAACCTGTTTTGGAGAAAACAAGAGAAACTTTGATAGTATATTGTTAGTCTTATGCAAGGAATGATGCATGAAGATGTGTATGAATGACATATGCATATATTATGACTTTGTGAGAAATGTATGAATGATAGATGTTGTGGTATTTCAAAATATATCCATCTTGAAGAAGATGCAGATGTTCTGCTTGAGGATTTCTGACTTCTGTTTGGGGACGGAACGGGTGGAGACCCTGAGAAGAAAACTTTGATTCCTCCGATGCACTATCTGACCAAGTCTTGGGTCTAGATATTGTTGAGGATGGTAGAGATCGAGAAACACGTCGTTGAGGATCTCATACATAGACTCACTGGGAGAACTGGAGGTACTGGGATCTTGCGGTAGATCTTGCTGGAGAGTATTTGATAGTTGCTGGGAGATCGGGTTAGAAGGATCTGGAGCCCGTTGGCATCTCTGGCTGAGGAATAAAAGAGTAGGTTTCCTCCGATGCACTATCTGACCAAGTTTCAGCCCGATACCGCCGGAGAAAAGGGAATCGTTGAGAGATATCCGGGGATAAATACCGGCCGGGATGAAATGTTTTTGCTCGAGACCTGTAACGTGATTTTAGTTGAGTGGAATCACCGCGTGGATTCATTTTTACTCCACTGGGGAGGTTTGTGGTGAGTGGCGCCTGGGATCATGTTCGTGGGGAATGTATTGGTGACCTCTGCCATCTCAATTCCTAGAGCCTGTAGTAATTACTTTGTTATGTTCACTTTTCGCATGTTTGTGAATAGATATTTATTGTCAAATGCATATAATCATTCAAAGCAAACGTTGGACTTTATGCAGACAACAATAGCAAGAATTATAAAGAGAAAGAAACTTGTATTTATTGGAAAGGTGGCGTATGGCCAAGTAGTTCGTACATAAGAAAAGTAAAAAGCTATGCGGAAACAATCTCGTTAAGTTCCAACTATGCTAGTACTCATATATTTCAACTATCTCATCTCCTTGCTGTCAGTAGAAAGTGAGTGCATTAATTTTCGCCATTTGAATCTTGAATGCTGATAGTAGTGATCTGGAAGTAGGTGATCTGGACGAAACATAGTTGTACGCTTAAATCCCTAACTTTGCTCTAGACCGCCTTTCGGTTTTCCACCGATACCCTTTTTGCCCAAGCCGCCTTTTCGTGTTTTCAACTTGCGTGTACATGTTTTGTATATATCCTTAACTTTTCCCGAACCCTTTGGTTCGCCAGATGCCCTTATTTTTGCTCAGGTCACCGACCTAGCGGGTCTCCTTTATGCGTAGTATTTTTGACTATGTGCTCATGTGTGTGGAAGTCTTCACCATCCATGGTGCTAAGTATCATAGTCTACCGAAAATAATGTCTTGACTACAAACGGTCCCTCGTAGGTGGGAGTCCATTTTCCCGGATCACCTTGTGGAAGAATGATGCGCTGACTACTAGATCGCCGACTTGGTAGACTCG
This sequence comes from Vicia sativa, assembly GCA_021764765.1. Taxonomy (NCBI): domain Eukaryota; kingdom Viridiplantae; phylum Streptophyta; class Magnoliopsida; order Fabales; family Fabaceae; genus Vicia; species Vicia sativa. The sequence continues at coordinate 261,568,346 of CM038796.1, read as the reverse complement.
GTGCTTGACTTTCTTGTTAAATGCTCTGATCATTCGCTTCTGATAGATCTGTCCATGGCAGATGGAGGCGAGTCGTTTCTCATCAATTAAGTTAATCTGGTCGAGGCGAGTCCGATCCAATCGCTTCGCCTAACTCGCCCCTTAATCTGATTGATCACTAAAGTCGAGTCTCCATACACTTGTAAGAACTTGATTCTTAAGTCAATAGCGCTTTTAATACCCATGATGCACGCTCAGATTCGCAATGTTGTTAGTGCAATGAAACATAATCGCGGTGAAAGGAGTGTGTCCGCCGTAGGGGATGTAATGATGGCGCCAATGCCATTGCCAAGTGCGTTTGAGGCTCCATCAAAGACCATGGTCCATCGGGATCCTTGTTCAGGTCCTTCGTCTGGGCCTGGTTCTTCACAATCTATAACTAGTAAAACATCTTCGTCTGGAAAATCGAACTGCATAGACTGATAGTCATCTACGGCTTGATGAGCCAAATGATCGGCTACTACACTTCCTTTGATTGCTTTCTGAGAAGTGTACTGGATGTCGTATTCGGTCAAGATCATTTGCCATCTTGCTATTCTTCCGGAGAGAGTTGGTTTCTCAAATATGTATTTTATCGGATCCATCTTGGAAATCAACAAGGTAGTGTGAGTCAACATATACTGTCTTAGTCGGAGAGCAACCTGTCATACCCCAAATTTTGACCTAATATACCACCTTACATTTGCATCATTGCATCACTAATACCCGTAATGTAATTAATCGGGTGTAGCATTCACAGGTCAAAATTAGGGTTTTATCAAATTTTCATCTGATTCAAGAGGCAACCAATTAGGGTTTGAGTTTTACTCACCTTATTTGATCTATCTTGATCAAATCATCAACCTCTGAGCTTCAGATATCATAATTTTCCTCATGATCTATCAAGGATCGACCAATTAGGGTTTTGATCGAGGATGTGCAATCTCTGATTTTCTGATCAATGAATAACTTTTTTGATTGGAGATTGATCTTCATATCTTAGATACAATATCTTGACCTAATTTCTGGATTCAAAACATCACAGAAGTTCACAGACTTCATCAGTCAATTTCTGAAACATCTGATGAAATTTCATCTGCACAGAAAAGTCAAACTTTGACTTTTGGTCAACTTTTTCAAGACAAAACCTTTTCCAACATCAAAATACTTCAAATGATCCATCATGATCATAAAAAAATCAAAGAATTTGGAAAAGTCAACAAAAAGTCAAAATTTCTAACACTTAGAAAAAATTTTAAGTGTTAAAATTTTGTACTTTTTCCAAACTTCATGGCATTTTTTCACATAGTTCCAGTTTGAATTGGAAAAAACTCAAAACATGAAAGTTGTAGCCCTTGAAACAAGCTTTCCAAAATACTCAAAACATGAAAGTTGTAGCCCTTAAAATAAGCTTTCCAAAATGTCCAAGAACTCTCAAATCCATGGAGTCTAGCTATACTTTTGATTTTGAAACATAAGGCTCCATAACCGTGGATTTCAAGTTCAAAACTTCAAGATTATAGGTAACTTTCCATTTTCTTCTTCTAGAACACATGCCACCTTTCAAGGATAGACTATAGCTGATAAAAATCAGTGAGAAGTAATTATAAAAGGATAGGAACTTATCAAGGTAAGAACTAACCATGGCAAAAATGACTTCCTTGCCCTCTAAGGCAAGTCAAATTTACCAAAGCCAATTCTTTGCACTTATTTTTCAGAACTCATGGCCTATAAATAGAGGTCTTGCTTGCCATTCAAACTACACCAAAGTAATGCCAAGACATGCTCTTCTTACTTGAAATCCAAAAACATAGTGAAAATTGAGAATTCTTGCAATTTTGAAAACTTGTGAAAACCATGAAGAATTTTGGTGTCTAACATATCTTATAATTAATATATAACTTGTTTGAAACATAAGATCAACACAAGGAAAGCTAAAAAAAGATTTCATACTATGTTCCCAAAACTTGCAAATCGCTTTAACTATCGAATTGAATGTTTGGCTCAAACAAATTGTGATTTTTTCACTCAAACATCATCAATATACATCATAGAGATGATGCAGATCATTGATAACAAACTGTAACACCTCTAACCCAGAATCCGAAGTTCCACTTTGAGCTTATGCAGGTCGACTTGGGTAGAGAGTTTCAGATCATTCCAGCAAGTGGTGATCAAACACCTTCCATAGAGGCCGCTGGTACTCAAGCAATCCTCAAACAACAATCGAAACACTCCAATCCAGCCATTCCACCAAGTAAGAACTTCAAACTCGAACTCCAGGATTTCTTGATTTAATTGAAAAAACTCTTGGCCATTTGTTTTCTGCACTATCCACGATCATTAACCCTCAATCAATTGAATAAATCATCAACCATACACGATTTCAATTAGATTTTTCAATTTTAGGGTTCTTCGTGTTCTTCATAAATTTAATCATTCTGGGCTTAAAATAAATGAAATTAAAGAGTGCCATCATGTTCCTGGGCTTGAAACAAGCAAGTTTGATCTTTACATTGTTTGATTTCATCAAGAAACACGAAATCCATGGCTGATTGAAGATTGGAGAAGAAGAACAAAGCTGCGCGCGTTTTTTTTAAATTCAAATATCCAGTTTAAAATATAATTTCATAGTTTAAACACAATACACGGATGTATTGCCGCCCCAACGGTTGCCAGCTCACTCTTAAAACTCTCTTGCCACGCCTTGCCTAATGGTCCGGGTTCAAGCCTCCTTGGGACCAGTTTTTTTTACCAAACTTTTGTATTTTTTACAAACTTTGACATTTTCAAAACCCAATCAAAACTCCTCATTTTGAGGTGATTTTTTGTACACTTGTCAATTAATGTATCTATTTTATGATAGTGCAAAAATTTTCAGAAAAAACCTTCATCCGATTATATTTCGATCGAGCCGAAAATGACACTTTGAGCACTTTTCAAAACACCTTTAAAGGTGATTTTTTTCAAACTTTCGAAGCACGATTCTTTTCAAAACTTCTTATAAGTAAACTTCACATTTCAAAAACACTTTCAAATAACATTCTTCAAAAAATTTCATCAAACTTGCATCTTTTTCCATGATCGATCCGATTTAAACGATAAAACCGAATTCATTTTCTCTCGAATTTCTTAACCGATCATGGGCCTCCTTACTGTAAGTCCCAACATTCTTTATGTACATACATATTTTCTTTGTACATATCAAATTCTTTTCATATGCATACCAATTTTATCTCACATAATACGATACCTCAAAATACTCAAACACGGATAAACTTCAATCGCTTGTTTTCCGCTTCGCCTCAGATATAATCGAATACCATTGGTATTGAAAGGAGCATTATTCCCGATGAAACTGCTTTTAAACCAATGGGCCACCATCATAGTATAAGTCCCAACCATCCTATGTACATCCACATCTCCGTACATAAATACTGCTCGTACATATTCACTTCCTTGTACACATTCAAACTTGTGAATAATCAAGTTACGCTCGTTTTGAACGTTCGTTTCACAGACACTTGTTTATATTTCATAAACTCTTGTAAATAAACATCATGCATTGTTTATATTTCCTTCATAAACTCCTGTGAATACATATCACACACACACACTTGTTTATACAACTGTCTAGTTATAACATAACAACTAGTCTAACCAATAGGTTCTACGCAGTTATTAGCCTCCTCTTGGGCTTTATACAAGATAACTCTCCCCACAGAGTTAGCCTCCTCTTGGGCTTTGTACAAGATAACTCATTTCATCTGAGTTCAGCCTCCTCTTAGGCTTCATATAAGAAAACTCATTCATCTGAGTTTTAGCCTCCGCTTAGGCTTCATATAAGACAATACGCCCACCTCCTCCTGGGCTTCAAAAGAACTCCTCATTGAGTTTAGCCTTCTCTTGGGCATCATACAATGAAAGAGACCAAGAAATCTCTTAACAGCCTCCTATTGGGCTTCCAATACAAAGAATCACCCGCGCTAGGATAGAACCCAGAGAGTATAATTTCCCGGTGAAATTGCTCTTAATTCCAAAAGGATGATTTCCCGGTGAAATCCCTTTTAAGACAAAGCCAGCCATACCCTATAGCTTCCTCTTGAGCTTCATACAAGGACCCTCGATGACCCTCAGAATGCCTCCTCTTGGGCTAACAATACAAGGACCCACGGGCTTCTTAAAAGCATCTCTTTAATCCAATCATTTTCTCCTTGAGATTTAGACGTTTATCATCTCTATGGAAGAAGTATCTCATCTATCACATCACATACAGTCAAAAACTTTTCAAACTCTTTTCAAACAAAACATCTTTCTTAAACATGTAAGTGGTAACGCTTGTACACTCAAGCAAAACACCTATAACTTACGATGAAAGATTTCAATCAAACTTTTCAAAAATGTATGTGATGAAATAGATTAGATACATTTTTTCATTGAGATGACATTGGTCTGTCTCTTACTAACATCCCGTTGCTTCCTAAGTGGGAACTACGATTGCTCGACTTTCTCAACATCCTTTGAGAATACGAGGCACAAGGTCTCATCCTTGCCGAGCAAATTTCTTTCTCTCTCGCACCAAACAAACCATAGATCCCTGAGATCCGAGCTACAAATGCTCTGATTCCCACTAGGGGATATGTATGTAGAAGATCCAAAGATCTTTGCGAGCACAATAATAACAAACATTAGGATCCCACATAATCTATCCTTCTTAAAATCCCAAAGGAGAAACTTTCCCGATCATAGAAATAGCAATTAAAACACACAAACATATCAAACATATTCATATATAAAGCTATGGATAACCATATATATTTAGGTGCTCCATCTATTCCCTTTATATAACAAACCCTTACCCGAATCTCCCAATGCGTTACGCCTAGTTTGCGCTTAGTCGTTACGTATATCAAAATCAATCGAGGGTATTAATTTTCCCTTTTCATAATCATTAAATCATATTTTCTTGTGTTGAAAATAATAAAGCTTGATGCTCACGGAATCTTTATAAACAAATCAAAAGAGTAAATCATTTCGAGCCATAGAATCTGAATTCATATTCAATTCACTAGCGCCACTTTAACGCGAACACAAGCCGTTGCAAGTTTTCTCGAGCTATGAGTATCTTGTTTCAATGGTAAACTTTTGCTAAGGTAGTATATTGCATGCTCTTTTCGACTGCATCATGTTGCCCCAACACACACCCCATTGAGTTCTCTAACACTCAAGTACATGATAAGAGGTCTTCCTTCGGGCGACATCGGATAGGAGGATTCAGAGGTACTCCTTGATTTTGTCAAAAGCGATCCGCAATCGCCATTCCATTCTACCACTTGATCTTTCTTTAGTAACTTGAAGATTGGCTCACAAGTAGCGCTAGGTGTGCAAGGAATGCAATGTAGTTCAATCGGCCCAAGAAACCTCCGACTTCCTCTCTCGGTGGAGTCGGCATCTCTTGAATAGCTTTAACCTTGGCCGGATCAACTTCAATACCTTTACCATCGACAACAAACCCTAGGAGTTTACGGATCCGACCAAAGGTGCACTTGTTGGGATTAAGCCCTACCTATACTTCTTCAACCTATCAAACAGTCGCAAATGATCGAGATGTTCTTCTTCAGTGATCAAGCTATCATATCGCCTACGAGACCTCTATCTCGTGATGAATCATGTCATGAAATAATGTCACCATAGAACCGATAAGTGGCGCTGCTCTTTTAGTCCGAACGCATAACCTTGTAGCGTAGTGCCCCACCTGTAACGAAAGTTATCTCCATGTCTTCGTGGAGCCATTTTGATCCGATTGTAACCGAGAAACCATCCATGTAGGAGAAAACCTTATGTCGAGCGGTGTTGTCAACCGTAATATCAATGTGAGGAAGTGGGAAATCGCCTTTCTGACTCACTTTGTTCGATCTCGTAATCCACACACATTCGTACCTTGCCATCCTTCTTAGGTACGGTACCACGCTTGCAACCCATCGTGGATAGGAAGTAACCTAAGAAACCCGCGTTGAACCGCTTCATAACTTCGCTTTGATTTTCTCGACATCTCGTGACGCATACGATGAACCTTCTCGCTCAGGAGAAAACCTTCTTTGTCGACAATCGTGCACCACAATATCAACACTAAACCCGCATGTCTTCGTATGACCAAGCAAAACCTCAATATAATCTCGTAACATCCGAACCAACCTTTCTTTGACACTATTCTCAAGACCCGCTCCTATCTTGATCTTTTTATTGTCTTCACAAGCACTCAAATTCACAACCTCAACTTGCTTTTGTGTGGTCAGATAACTCGATCTTCTTGCAGTAGCCCCGACAAGTTCTCCGGCACTTCACAATCTTCCTCACCTTCGCCTTCGCTTGGTAGATCGGATTATCAAGTCATATTTAGCACTAGCATAGTCATATCAACGAGATTCGGAGTGATTCGCAGTTGTATCACGGGTGTGTGTAAGAAACACATAGCTTTTGAAGGGTGATAAAGTAAAAGAAAGAAAGCAACAATTGAATGCAAAAGTCCAACGATTTTATTGAATGAAAATATGCAAATGATGATAATAACCCTCACAACGAGCCATGATGCCCCGCAAGGCACTAGGCTTTAGAGTTTTTTGTTCAAAACATAGAAAATACGAAAAGCAAAACAAAACAAGAGCAATTACTCCTGTCTAAAGGAGATTGGTATGACGTCTTCAGTCTTCCAATTGCTGAGTCCGTTGTTGGGAGTTGGGAAGATCCACTTGTTGATGTCGAAGTCGTTGTCGTCATCTTCTATAGCATGGATTCCACTGCCACGCGGAAAGGAAGTTGGCCGGCACGCTCGCGGCGTATCATCTTCTGACCCTTGATGGTGAAGCCTAAACCAGTCTTGTCAAATTTGAAAGGAAGATCAGGGAGCTGTCCCCAAATAGTAGTACCTCCTTCTTCAACTGCAGCTTGAGCATCTTTCAACGAGGCCATCCTAGGCGGAGCTTTAGCAATTTCAGGAGTGACAGGAGAGTCAACAGGCATAACTCTGGGTATTGTTTCAAAAGCTTGGCAGGGAGTCTCAAAGAATTCACCTTCCATCTCGAGATATCGGAATGACCGTAGATGACCGACCATATTCCTCTTCACCACATCAGTAACAACCTTCCCTTTCACCGGTACTTCATCGATGCAAGGTAGAGGTAATACCGCCCCATGTATCCAAGGGCGCCCAAGTAGACAGAGTAAGTCGGACGGATGTCCATGGCAAAGAAAGTGGAATCAAAAGTCCGGGAACCGACTTTAACAGTGTAATGAGTTTCCAAGGTCTGCTCGCTTAGAACCATCAAAAGCTCTCACAATTATATCACCGGGTCTCGTAACCAACCCTTCGATATCAAGTCGATCAAAAGAAGTCTTCGAAGGATATTCGAGCGTAACCAAGATCCACCAAAACATGAGACAATGTAACGCCTTGCATTCAATGAGATGCAAGGCTTTGTTGTGTTTCTTTCCGCAGGAGTCAAATCAAAGATCGAGAAGCCTAGGTCGTTGTTGCAGCCGTGTTAGCAATACACACTTCAAACGGTTAGTAGTGTCTGCACATGATCATTCTTCAAAACTTCACCAAGGCTAGCATGAGCCTCGAGCACAAGAGCAGAGCAAGCATGGAGATCTTGGACGGAGTTTGTCCCAACTGCTCCACAACATTGTAGTCACTCTTCTTGATAATCTTCGCAATTCCTCCATTTCTTGTTTGGAGGTGTCCTTAGTAACTTCCTTTGGTACTTCGCCGAAAGGTGATGAGTCACCGTTCTTTCCTCTAGCTTGGGGAATCGATTGATAGCGTGAATGCGAGCTGGAGTCGCGTGTCTTCGGAGGAGAGATATCTGGAGAGAACACCCTTCCGGTTCTGGTCACCTTACTTGATCCGATGATGTTGTCAATGTCAAGAATGGTAGCTTCAACTGTAAGATCTTCAATGGTCAGAGGGTCTTGCTTGACGCCATGATAGTAAACATCAGCTCCATAATTCCAAGGAATAGCTTTGTCAGAGGAATATGAAACTGGTCTTGGAGAAGTAATGATGAGAGGTGCTACTCTAGGCACAAGATCAGCAGAAATCCTTATTGTGTTAACATCAGCATAGTCTTCTGGGAAATCGTCACCCCATCCGGTTACCTTAACATCTTCAATAGGAATCTTGTAGCTCTCAGGAACAATGTACTTCACCATGTAATCATACTTTCCACTTGGCTGCCCCAAGGTATCCCATGCACGGTATAACTTCATTCACATCTTCGATCTTCGCTTAGACATGTCTTCACGCACTCTCCACATGTGGTTTCAGAATAGTATTTCACGGTTATCCATCATGCACGGAACACGCCTTCAACCAAGCACAACTATCAAAAGTGTATGGGCACCAACGGCAATTCTCTGGGCATCCTGGGTTGACACCGGCTTGCAGCAAATTCTTCTTAACAGTCATCAGAGGAATGGTCAAGTCATCTATGTTTAAGACATAAGTATCCTCACCAACAGCATTGGAACTTTTGTCATGGTTAGGCATAGGCGCATTGATCACATTCAAAGTCTCAACAGGAGGGTCAAACTCAATCTGCTTAGCCTCAATCATATCTTGAATCTTGTTCTTCAGAGCCCAACAATCATCAGTGTTATGTCCAGGGCTATTGGAATGGTAAGCACACTTAGCATTAGGGTTGTATCTCAGAGAGGAAGTGTTGACATTTTGAGGAGGATCCCTCGAGGTTATCAACTCGCTTTCAACATGTGTAAGGCATGACAATGGCATGTTGATCTTCAGAACTGCCTCGCGGGCGCACCGCGCGCGTTGTCTCACCGAGGTTGTGCCGATGTAGGATTAGAGATCACAACCGCCTCTACGTATTGAGCGGTCGGTCTTGGCTCGCTTCCGACCATACACAAAGATTAGCTTCTTTCTTACCACCAAAAGATCTCAAAGATTTGAAGATGTCTCTACATGAATCTTCTCACTCTTAATACCCTTCAATGCGCCTCAATATCAACTCGGTGAATCCATCAAGAGTTTCCAATCGATGATTAAAGAACGGCCCTGTTGTTCCCTATAAACATATCAACCAACCCCCTATTGGACAAGGGTGACTGAACTCTGCCTGCTAAATCTCTCCACTTCTGGGCATACTCTTTGAACTTCTCATCGCGACCCATAGACATGCTCTGTAGTTGCATGCGAGTGGGCCAATTCAAGATTGTAATTATATCGCTCAGAAAGCATCTGCCAAATCACTCCAAGTACGGATACGGTCATTCTCTAGATGATAATACCACTCCAATTGAGTTCCGGACAAACTTTCTTGAAAATAATGCATCCACAACTTTCTGTCATCAGTGTGGGGGTTGATCTTTTGAACATAGGACTTCAAATGCAGCTTTGGACAAGACATGCCATCATACTTGAATTTTAGTTAGATATTACTAAACACAAAATTATGTATGTGCAAGATACATAATTAGGGTGTTTGGTGATTGTTCGCGTTAAAAGGTGACGCGCTAGAGGATTCGAATATGAATTCAGATTCTCTGGCTCGAAATGATTTACTCTTTTGATTTGTTTATAAAGATGACGCGAGCATCAAGCTTTATTATTTTCAACACAAGAAATATGATTTAATGATTATGAAAAAAGGGGAAAGTTGTTAATACCCTCAATTGATTTTGATATGTGTAACGACTAGCGCAAACTAGACGCAACGCATTGGGGAGATTCTGAGTAAGGGGGATTGTTATATAAAGGGAATAGATGGAGCACCCTAAATATATATAGTTATCTATAGCTTTATATATGAATACGTTTGATATGTTTGTGTGTTTTAATTGCTATTTCTATGATTGGGAAAGTTTCTCCTTTGGGATTTTAAGAAGGATAAATTATGTGGGATCCTAGTGTTTATTATTATTGTGCTCGCAAAGATCTGTGGATCTTCTGCATACATATCCCCTAGTGGGAATCAGAGCATTTGTAGCTCGGATCTAAAGGGATCTATGGTTTGTTTGGTCCGAGGGAGAAAGAAATTTGCTCGGCAAGGATGAGACCTCAGCCTACGATTCTCAAAAGGATGTTGAGAAAATCGAGCAATTGTAGTTCCCACTTATGCTAGTGGAAAGCAACGGATGTTAGTAAGAGATGTATAAATGTCATCTTAATGAAAATGTATCTAATCTATTTCATCACATACATTTTTGAAAGTTGATTGATTAAAATCTTCGTCGTAGTTATAGGTGTTTTGCTTGAGTGTACAAGCTGCTACCACTTACATGTTTAAGAAAGATGTTTGAAAATGATGATTGAATCTTTTAACCGTAAGTATTGGGTGTTTTGCTTGAGTGTACAAGCGTTACCACTTACAATTAAGAGATGTTTTTGTTTGAAAACAGTTTGAAAAAAGTTTGAAAAGTTTTTGACTGTATGTGATGTGATAGATGAGATACTTCTTCCATAGAGATGATAGATGTCTAAATCTCAAGGAGAAATTGATTGGATTAAAGGGATGCTTTTAAGAATCCCATGGGTCCTTGTATTGTTAGCCCAAGAGGAGGCATTCTGAGGGTCATCGAGGGTCCTTGTATGAAGCTCAAGAGGAAGCTATAGGGTATGGTCGGCTTTGTCTTTAAAGGATTTCACCGAGAAACCATCCTTTTGAATTTAGAGCAATTTCACCGGAAATTATACTCGTGGTTCTATCCTAGCGGGTGATTCTTTGTATTGAAGCCCAATAGAGGTCAGTTAAGAGATTTCCGGTCTCTTTCATTGTATGATGCCCAAGAGAAGGCTAAACTCAATGAGGAGTTCTTTTGAACGGCCCAAGAGGAGGTCGACTCAACAAGGAGTGTTGTCTATATGAAGCCTAAGCGAGGCTAAACTCAGATGAATGAGTTTCTTTGTACAAAGCCCAAGAGAAGGCTAACTCGGGGAGAGTTATCTTGTATAAAGCCCAAGAGGAGGCTACAACTGGGGAACCTATTGGTTAGACTAATTGTTATGTTATAATTAGACATGTATAAACAAGTGTGTGTGTGTGTGTGATATGTATTCACAGGATTTTATGAAGGAAATATAAACAATGCATGATGTTTATTTACAAGAGTTTATGAAATATAAACAAGTGTTTGTGGAACGAACGCTTAAAACGAGCGAACTTGATTATTTACAAGTTTGAATTTGTGTACAAGGAAGTAAATATGTACACGAATCCAGTATTTATGTACAGAAAGATGGATGTACATAGGAGGGTTGGGACTTACACCTATAGGTGGCCCATTGATTTAAAAGAAGTTTCACGGGAATAATGCTCCTTTTAATATCAATGGTATTCAGTATATGTATGCATTTAAACAAAACAAATGATCGAAGTTTATCTGTAAAAGGTATTTGTATTATGTACAGATAAAAGTTGTATGAGTATAAAAATAATTTGATATGTACAAGGAAAGTATGTATGTACATAAAAGAATGTTTTGTTTATGTATACACAAGTGAAGTGAAAACAAACGATAGAAGTTTGTCTGTACTTGAGTATAAAAAGTATCTGTATTATGTACAGATAAAAATTGTATGTATCTGAAGAGAGTTTGGTATGTACAAAGAAATAATTATGTACATAAAAGAATGTTATGGGACTTACACCGTGAGGGAGGCCCATGATCGATTAAGAAATTCGAGAGAAAACGAATTCGGTTTTATCGTTTAAATCGGATCGATCATGGTAAAAAGATGTAAGTTTGATGAAAAGTTTTGAAGAAATTATTTTTAAAAGTGTTTTGAAATTTGAAGTTCATTTATGAGAAGTTTTGAAAAGAATCGGAAGTCGAAAGTTTGAAAAATTCACCTTTAGAGGTGTTTTGAAAAGTGTCAAAAGCTGCTTGCCTCGATTAAAACATAATCGATGAAAGTTTTTTCTGAAAATTTTGCACTATCATAAAATAGATGTATTTATTGACAAGTGTACAAAAAATCACCTCAAAATGAGGAGTTTTGATTGGTTAAAAAAAATGTTGAAGTTTGTAAGAAAAATGAAAAAATATGAAAAGCTTTTAAAAGAAATGGTCCTTGGAGAGTTGAACCCATGACCATTGGGGTGGCTACGTGGCACAAAGGACTACGAGCAAGCTGGCAACACTGGACAAGCGTGTTTTTATGTTTGTGAATCAAAACACGTAGATAACATATTGGAAAATTTGAATTTAAAACTCAAGAACATGCAAGCCATGTTCTTCCTCTTTGATTCTCGATCCTATAATCCATGCTATAATCTTCGCTTCTCAATGAAATTAGATGAAGTAAACATGAAAGTTGCTCGATTTTTCACAAGGAACACGATGGTGGATGTTAATTGCATTTATTTTTGGTCTAACACGATTGGATTTCCGAAATCGTGAAGAACCCTAGAACTGAAAATTCTAAATTAAATGATGTATGGTTGATGATTTTCAATTTGTTTAAGGGTTTATGATCGTGTTAGTGCGTAAAACAAATGGCCATGAGCTTTTTCATTTAAATCCAAGGAATTATGGGATTGAATTTTGATTTCATATTGCTCAAGTCGAGATCAAGGAGGTGTTTGAGTGTTTTAACTTGTTTTGTGATTGTTATAGCATCATCGGCCTATGTGGAAGCAGAGGAATGGTCCGCTTGCTTTGAATCACTTTGAATTACTCCAGCCAAGTCCACCCGCATACCGAAAATGGAAGCTCGATTTTGATGTTAGACATGTTACAGCTTGGTTGTTTATGATTTGGATCATCCCTATGATGTTCGTGGATGATGTTTGGATGCTTGGAACACAAGTTAATCAAGCCTAAGATGGAATTCAAACTTAAGGCGCTTTGTACAAGCATAATGACCATGGCATGCAATTCTGAGTTTCAGCTTTGATCATGTTGTTTTTAAGTTCTAGACAAGTTTCAAATGGATATTAGAATACATTAGACACCAATTTGATCAAAGATTTTCCTTAATTTTCAAAAATGCAAGTTTTGGCAATTTTAAACTATGTTACTTGATTTTGAAGAAAGAAGAGAGAAAGCATAACTTTGCATTGCTTTGGTGTGATTTGAACTTGAAAATGATGCTCTATTTATAGGCCAATAGTTCTGAAAATGTTAGGCACAAGTACAAGGCTTTGTAATTCAAAGATGCCTTAAAGGGCAAGAAAGACTTTTACAAAAGGAAAAAGGAAGCTTCCTCTTTTTACCATGTGTGAAAATATCAAATTGATCTTATCTCTTCTCAATTCTCTCTAGCTGATATTTATCAGCTCTAAACTCCATTTGGAAAGGTGGCATTGTTTCTAGATGAAGAAATCACAAAATGACCTATAAATGTGAAGTTTTGACCTTGAAAAACCATGTTCATGGAGCCTTATGTTTCAATTTCAAAAGTATAGCTAGACTCCATGGATTTGATATTTCTTTGACATTTTGGAACGCTTGTTTCAAGAGCTACAACTTTCATGTTTTGAGTTTTTTCTAATTCAAAATGGAACTATGTGAAAAAATGCCATGAAGTTTGGAAAAAATAAGAAATTTTAACACTTAGAAATTTTTCTAAGTGTTGGAATTTTTGACTTTTTGTTGACTTTTCCAAATTCTTTGATTTTTTATGATCATGATGGATCATTTGAAGTATTTTGATGATTGAAAAAGTTTTGTCTTGAAAAAGTTGACCAAAAGTCAAAGTTTGACTTTTCTGTGTAGATGAAATTTCATCAGATGTTTCTGAAATTGACTGATGAAGTCTGTGAACTTCTGTGATGTTTTGAATCCAGAAATTATGTCAAGATGTTGTATCTAAGATATAATGACCAATCTCTATCCAAAAAAGTCATTCATTGCTCAAGAAATCAGAGAATACTCATCCTCGATCAAAACCCTAATTGGTCGATCCTCGATTGATCAATGAGAAAAGTTGGATATCTGAGGATTAGATGTTGATGTTTTGATAAAGATAGGCCAAATGAAGTGAGTAAATCTCAAACCCTAATTGATTTCCTCTTGAATCAGATGAAAATCTGATGAAACCCTAATTTGGCTTGTGAATGCTACACCCGATCAATGTTGTTCTAAGCTGTTAGTGATGCAATGATGCAAATGTAAGGTGGTATATTAGGTCAAAAATTGGGGTATGACAGATGCCCCTATTTAAGTTTCTTTAACCTGAGAGATGAAGATGAATATCTTCTTTTTGATAGGTGTAAAGAGACTTAAATATCAGAATACGCAAATTTTGGACCTAAGATACCAAAAGATGCGAGTGATGCAAAATGATTGTAAAAGTTTTAACCAGATGACATGGTGGGGAAAAACTTGTGAGGATGACTCGATCTGTTTGAGAAAAGAGGACCATGTTTGTTGGGAAACACGCAAAATGTCTCGCTGGGGAAAAGAGATTCACAAAACATGTGAATATCTGTTTTATTTTAAGAAACAAAGAGATTACCTTCAGTCAGCCTTGTGACAATGTTCAAGGTAAGTGAAAATGATATTACCAATTTATCAGCCTTGTGATAGTTGTGGTAAGGAGTTCTGAAGATATTACCAATTATCAGCAAAGTGATAACTATAACAAGGTAAATCTTTGAAAATTTTGTTGAGTATTCAAACTTTGTGAATATCGACAAATGATGGAAACAGATCTTAAATGAGTTTTGAAGATATTACCAATTATCAGAAAGTGATAACTACAACAAGGTAAATCTTTGAGATATATTACCGGGTATTCAAATTTGTGAATAATGTATGAAAAAAGTAACTCAAATGAGTTTCTACTTTCTTGGATACAATCTTACCGAGGATCTCTTTGAGAAGACGCGCATTTTGATCGGAGACATGTTTTTTAGACAGAAAGACACCGCCGAGGGATTTCGTATGGTCGTGATTTGACCTTGTTGAGAAGAACAAACTTTCATGACAAGTTTAGAATGAAGAGAAAATAAGCGACTCAAACGATGAGGCTATTGCTTATTTGCTTTGTTAATTATAGATGGATTCTATCCAGAACGAACTAGAAAGAAAGAGTCAATCAAGACATTGTTCCCGATGAGGAATGATCTCACCGGGGAACGTGGTAGAGAAAAATGTATTTCTCGCTTTGGGATAATCCATCGGGATATGATCAAACCTACATGAATAAGTGCGATTTAAACCAAAGGAGATGGAAGCAAACGTTGAGGAATGCAAAATGCATAAATGATGCTATTATGTATGAATGTCATGAATGTTATATGCATGCTAACAATACTTGACAAAGACACTAAAGAGGCATTTGGGAAAAGGACCGTGTCACAGTTCGAACAAATACTTAGCAATATCCGCAGCAATGGTGTTAGACGTTGCTGATGAAGGATCTGAGTTGCATGCTTTAAACTTTCGAAGAAAGGCATTTTATTGGCAACTTTGTTGGGAATTCTTTTTGGATAAGAATACCGCCTTTGATGATTTCACGAGGAGAAGACTTCAGAAAGGGGCCGCTCTTATCCTTCGGAGATCGAGACACTTATGGAGAGACTGTCGAAGTTCTTTCCGTGTTCATAGTTTCAAAGGAACATTTTTGCTTTCTGTTTCAAAATTTTGAAGTAAAAATTCATTTAAAACTTTTTTAGCTTCAAAAAGTGATTTTCACAATAAAAGCGTTATTTTGCAAAGCAGAATAAAGTAAGGATTGCAAACAAAAGGCACAAGGCTCAAATTTATTGATAGAATGGTAATCAGCCAAAGGCGTAATTCCATGAGCTATTTACAAGAGTTGGAAATGATAATTTATTGGGAAAAGGCTACATTGAAAGTAAATAACCACTATTATCCCTAACAACTTCGAATTCCCACTGTACTTGTTGCTTCAGAAGATTTGATTGAAGATCCGTTGATGGAGGATTCTTCAGATTGACGAAGTATAGACTGATTGCAGTTACTTTTTCATTTTTTTGTATCCTTATTTTTGCCTAGATTGCCTTTTCAGGTTTTCAATCTACCGTGATAATTTCGCTTATTGTCTCTAATTTTTGCTCGACCGCCTTTTTAGGTTTTCAATCCACCAAGACGCTATTTTTGCCTAAGCCGCCTTTTCGGTTTTCACTTACCGAAGTGTTCTTTGTTTTTTAGGCAAAGTATTTCTTGACTGCATTAGCATTTACAGGATGTGGGAGTTCATCACCATCCATGGTTGTGAGAGTCATAGCACCGCCAGAAAAGCTTCTTTTGACGATGTATGGGCCTTCGTAATTAGGAGTCCATTTGCCCCTAGTATCCGTTGGAAAGATGTAATCTTTTAAGCACGAGGTCGCCTTCTCGGAATTCACGAGGTCGGACCTTTTTGTCGAAAGCTTTCTTCATTCTTCTTTGATACAATTGTCCATGACACAGAGCGGTCAGGCACTTTTCTTCGATTAGGTTCACTGATCATATCCGCTTTGACACCATTCACCGTGATAACTTAGTTTCCATGAGAACCTCATTGACGGAATCTCAACTTCTACGGGAGCACCGCCCATGCCGTATACCGTAGAAAAGGAGTTGCCCTGGTGCGCATCAAGCACGATACCCATGCAGAAAATGGCAGATTTCATGCCGCCTTTGTAAGTGATGATCATTTTCGGATGATCTTTTGATGTTCTTGTTGGCGCTTCAACAATACTGCTCATCTTTGGCCGGAAGGAGATTTAGTTATGGTGCTCAATCTTGAATTCCTCACGCTCTTTCACCATCTTGTTGTTCAAGTTTGATCCATTGTCCTAATGATCTTGCTTGGAATTCCATATCGGCAAATGAGGTTGTTCTTGATGAACCTCACCACCACTTGTCTTGTAACGCTACGTAAGACGCAGCCTTCCACCCATTTGGTGAAGTAATCAATAGCCACTAGAATGAAGCGATGTCCGTTGGATGCTTTTGGTTCAATCATCCCAATCATGTCAATGCCCCACATGGAGAAAGGCCAAGGAGAGGAGAGAACATTGAGTAGAGTTGGTGGCACATGGATCTTATCTCGCAGAGATCCGCACTTGTGACATCTTTTGACATGTTTACAAAGAATCGAATTCCATCGTTATCCAATAGTATCCCCGCTCTCAAGATTTTCCTGACATTGCATGCCCATTTGAGTGGGTTCCAAAGGATCCTTCATGCACTTCATGGATGATTGTGTCTGCTTCTCGTCTGTCGACGCATCTGAGTAGGACCATGTCGAAGTTTCTTTTGTACAACACATCTTCATTGAGGAAGAAGTTTCTAGAAAGCCTCCTTAGAGTTTTCTTATCCTTGTACGATGCCCCAAGTGGGTACTCGTGTTTGAAGGAAACGCTTGATGTCGTGGAACCACGGTTTATTGTCAAGACCGCTTCGCTGCAAATACATATGCAGTCTTCAAGGCCCGATGCGGATTCGGGCATATCATTCCAATCGTTGACTTTGAACATGGAAGATAGAGTAGCCAAGGCGCCTCGCCATCCGATCTCGATCTCGAGGGATATGATGCGCTCAACTTTGTTGAAGAAAGTCAACAAACGTCTTGCATAATCTCTGTAAGGAATTAGACCAAGATGATGAGTTTCATACTTGTCTTTGATTTGATTGATCACAAGGGCTGAGTCTCCGTATATATCAAGGATCTTGATCCTCAAGTCGATGACTTCTTCGATACCCATGATGCAAGCTTCGTATTCTGCGATGTTGTTGGTGCAATCAAATAGCAATCATGAAAATGGGATATGAGAACCCTCGAGTGATGATGATCCCCGATTCCATTGCCGAAGATATTAACTGCTCCATCAAAGATTAGACCCCATCTGGATTCTGGATCTGGTCCTTCTTCGGGTAGCGGTTCGTCGCAATCTTTCATCTTCAAGTACATAACATCCTCGTCTGGGAAGTCAAATTTGAGAGATTGGTATTCGTTGAGCGGCTGATAAGCCAAGTGATCGGCGAGAATGCTTCCTTTGACCGCTTTTTGAGCGTGGTAATCGATGTGATATTCGATAGCAAGATTTGCCATCGAGCAATTCTTCCTATAAGGTGCTTTTCAAAGACGACTTGATCGGATCCATTTTAGAGATTAACCAAGTCGCGGTGATTGATCATGTATTAGGAGACGCTTTGAAGCCCACACCAAAGCAAAGATGTTTTCTCGAGCATGGAGTAACGAGTTTCACAACGTGAACTTTTACTCAAGTAGTAAATGGCATGCTCCTTCTTACCGGTGTCATCTTATCGTCCAAGTACGCAGCCCATGGACTCTTCTAGTACGGTAAGGTACATGATTAACGGTCTTTCTTCAACCTGAGGGATCAAGATGGTGGTTCCGGGTGTATTCCTTGATACCGCCAAAGCTTTTTGGCAATCTCTGCCTACACAACCTTTGATCTTTGGAGAAGTTTGAATATCGGTTCAGTAGCGCCATTTGAGAGATGAATCGAGATGTAATTCAATCGTCCAAGAAATCCTCTTACTTGCTTTTCCGTATGTGGCGAGGCATTTCTTGAATAGCCTTGACTTTGTCGTGGTCAACTTCAATACCTCTTCGACTCGACGAAGAAACCTAGGAGTTTTCCGGATCTTACCCCAAAGGTGCACTTGTTAGGGTTCAGTGAGTCGAATTTCCTTAGTCGCTGAAACAACTTCAAGAGATACTCTATATGCTCATCTTCGGTCGACTTTGCTATCATGTCGCCCACGAGACTTCGATCTCTTTGTGCATCATGTCATGGAAGAGAGTAGTCATCGCCTTTGGTAAGTTGCCGCATTCTTTAATCCAAACGGCATTACTTTGTAGCAAAAGTGCCCCATGGCGTGATGAAGGATATCTTCTCCATGTCTTCGGAGCCATTCTCGATCCGATTGTAACCGAGAAACCGCCCATGAAGGAAAAGACGTTGAATTTTGCAAAGGTTATCCACTAGCATGTCAATATGGAAGCGGAAATCGCCTTTCGACTTGCCTTGTTCAGTCCCGATAGTCGACACACATTCTGACCTTTCCATCTTTTTGGAGATGTATACTATGTTGGCTAGCCATTGAGGATATTCGAAGTGACGAGGAAACCTGCCGAGCTATTTTGAACTTCCTTTGATTTTATCACCCATATCGTGGTGAACTCTTCTCGCCGCTAACCGGTGGACACCCGGCTTTAATGGCAAATGATGCTCCACGATGCCGGTATCTAAACCCGATATGTCCGGTAGGACCAAGCTAACACATCAACATATTCTTTGAGAAGATTTATCGCTTGCCCTTGACGCTTTGCCGGTGAAGTCTCGATATTTACTTTTTTATCTTCCTCAACCCAAGTTGATTACTTCCAGAGGTTCTTTGTGAGGCTGAATGATCCTTTCCTCGCTTTAGTAGTCGAGAAATCTCATCCGGGATCTCTTCTTCAACTTCTTCCTCGGCGACTTCACAGGGGATTTCAAAGTTGGGAGAGAGTATAGAGTTATTGCTTTCAATGGATTTGTCCATCCGTTAATCTGATATTTGATTTATGTTTGATTAATTAACTCCTTATCATCATTTTTTTTGAAGAAAGTTAATGTGAAAGTGTATGCAGATTATTTTTTTATTGTGTTTTTAGGATTATCATTTCCAAGAAAGGGTAAAATGAAAATAAACAAGTAGAAACAAAACAACGCTGCTTTATTTATGATTCACGATATGAAACAGAGCCCTAAAATACAAACTCATTTGTCTTGGGCAAGACGAAGAGAAATTATTTTAAAAGCTAAACCCTATAAAACATCTCTACACTTTGGGCGGCGAGAGTTCAAAACAAAAGCAAAGATAAACTACTTAGAACTAGGAGCGTTAGTCCGAACTTCAACGGGTTTCCAGAGTGACGAACTCCTTGGAAGTCGAGGTACTGTAATTTTCCTTTGGTTTAACCCTTGAGTAGACTTTGGTCGTTGTTTGAGTGTTTTGAAGACTCGACGATGGACTTTGCCTCTCGTGTCGCTAAGGCGCCTTCTTCCGCTTGATGAATGATCGAGAAGTATGGGATACAAAGATATGTGCTTCCTGTTGATCTTTGTGTTGAATTCTGAGGATGTACCCTCCAATCTTCAGAGTGAAGAGACTCGTTGTCAGTGACACTTTCCACTTCGTATCCTGAATCGTATTCTTGATCTACAGTGATCACGTTGATGTAGTGGTAATCGTGATCCGATTTAACAAACTCACCGGCGTGCGTAAGTCTTCATTTGGGATCTCGATTGGCCGATTAGATTGAGAAGAATTCTTCTTCTTCTGATTGACTAGGGTACTCAAAAGAATCACCCCATCCAGTGGGCTGGATATCTTCGATTCTGATTTTTGAGCTTTCTGGCGCAGTGTATTTCACCATATAGTCAAATTTACCACTGGGTTCTCCCAAGGTATCCCAAACTCGTAAGGGACAGTGGATTTTCATGTCGCTGGACATGTCTTTGAATTGATCACCATGCAGCATAATTCCTCGAGACACATATTCGTGGTCGCTTAAATAAGTGCTCCACTCTTCGATTCGAGGGATCCTCTTCATCATCTTCAATGGTTACAATGCTAACTTGGAGAACAGGGTTTAAGAAACCCCAACGTTGAATACTTTGATTGGACTAAGTGCTTCATCCTTTTGCTTGTCTTGGAGAATACGGTGTGAACCCGAGTCCGCTTTTGTTTCGTTTTGATGTGTTTGATTACTTGTCCCCAACCTTCAAGATTGCCCTCTTTACTATCCGTGTCGCTTTTTATACGAAGAGATAGATGATCTATTTTTGTTGGTAGATTCATCTTCTAACGGATGTTCTGGGAGATGTGTCCCTTCAACGTCATTAGCTGTGATGAAAGAGAAACTGGACAAATGGCTTATGAGCAAAGCTTGTTCACCGAGGATGGTTACTAACTTTCCATTTACTGTGAATTTTAATTTCTGATGGAGAGTGGAAGTTACTGCTCCTGCCTCATGGATTCAAGGTCTTCCTAGTAGACAACTGTAAGCAGCTGGTACATCCATGACTCGAAAAGTGATTTGGAAAGTGTGCGGACCAATTGTCATTGGGAGATCTACTTCCCCAATAACTGACTTTCTTGACCCGTCAAAGGCTCTTACTACTATGTCATTGAACTTCATTGGTGTCCCTTTGTAAGCCAAACGAGCGAGTGTCGTCTTCGGCATTATGTTCAAAGATGAACCAGTATCTACCAATACATTGGACAGGGAATCTGATTGGCAAATCATTGAGATGTGCAAGGCCAAGTTGTGATCTTTCCCTTCCTCTGGAAGTTCCTCGTCACTGAAACTTAGATTATTACAGGCTGTTATGTTGGAGACAATACCTCCAAACTGGTCTGTAGTCACATCATGGTCTACATAGGCTTGGTCTAGTACCTTCATTAAAGCTTCTCGATGAGCTTCGGAGTTGAATAGTAGAGACAGTATTGAAATCTTGGAAGGAGTCTGCATCATTTGATCCACGACTCGGTATTCACTTTTCTTGATTAACTTCAGTATCTCATCAAAGTCTGCGTTGACGCTGGCTTTATCAGGAAGACCAACATTTGTGCTTGGGTTAACAACGGGAATCGTTGCAGGATTCTCGGAAGATATGTTAACTGGATTTTGTCTGACAACAGGAACTGCAGGCGGTCTTAGTGGTAATGGAGTATGTACTCGTCCACTTCGTGTCACTCGTCCGATTTCTGTTATATTAACATTAGCTGGAAGAGTAGGCATGGGTTTCTTCTTCCCATCCTCTATCAGGGTTGCATTGTATTGGTAAGGAATTGCTTTGGTAGAACTGTATGGAACAGGACCGGGTGGGCAAATCACCAAAGGAGACTCTGGGGTGCTGGAACTGTTGCATTCAAGCTCCACATGTTTGGGTATGTTGAAACAAGGGATGATAACGTTTACTTCGGGATTTTCCGAGTTGATATCTGAGACTAAAAGCTCATGCGGAAAATGCCCTACTGTATTTCCGTCATGGTCATCTCTGTTTCTGTAGATCTATAGGTCACCGATATCTAATAATCGCTGAATGTCTGCTTTTATGGTGGGACATCCTTGAATATCTTTGGAGCAGATATGGCAAGTCGCGAATCGCTTAGTGAAGGTGCTCATTGTATCAGTATGTTTCATGGAGATGCACCAAGTTTCCTCCGATTAAGTTTACGTCTGTGACAAGGTACCTGTTTGTATTTCTTAGCATCAGATTCACTGAGTGTCCACTATGACTGGGAAGTGGATTTGCTTGCATATTCGGACTTGTATTTCTGAAGGAAAGAAGATTAGATCTCACTAATCTCTGTACTTCTTCCTTTAATGCTATGCAATGCTCAAGGTCATGGCCCGTGCCCTTGGTGAAAAGGGCAAGATACGCCTGTTTTGTACCACCACGTAATTTTTCCGGGATCGAGGTGGTGACCTTGTCAGACGTTCTTTCTATTAGCCAGGTAAAGTTCCGGTACGCCATTGAATCGGGTCGAATCGCGAACCCGAGGCGCACGGTTTTGATTGTTAAACCGA
Organism: Vicia sativa; assembly: GCA_021764765.1. Lineage (NCBI taxonomy): Eukaryota > Viridiplantae > Streptophyta > Magnoliopsida > Fabales > Fabaceae > Vicia > Vicia sativa. The sequence goes on along the minus strand of CM038796.1, from coordinate 261,545,806 downwards.
GTCTGCTGACGAGGTCGTTGAGTTTGTTGATTTTGTTGAAATCATGGAGCAACCCGTGTTTAGACTTGTGTTGACGGGCGGTGCTATGGCGCCTACCGTCGTTGTGATCGACATTCTTACGTGGTTTCTGGATACCATTCCTATGTCATGTTCTTTTTCTTTGGGAAACTGGTTCCTACCTTCCTAGTTCCACTAGAAGATCCCGCTCTTGGTTAGGCGTCCGCTCAACCCCTTCTTCTAATCGACCCCATGCTCACCATCTCGTGAAATCTCCAGAGCGCCGGCGATCATTCGCTCAGTAAAATGGGCCAAGAGTATTTAAGAATACCTTGTCATTTTTTTCTTCTAAGGAGGGTTGACTTGGGCGGCAATTTCCTCCATCGCTACAAGATATTCTTTGAATGTCTCTTCTTTCTCGAGACATGGAGCTGAGTTGGTCCCGATCGGAGCCATATCCAAGTTGAACTTATATTGCTGTACAAAGGCTTCACCTAAGTCATTGAATGTTTGATACTTGTACTGTCTAATCCCATGTACCACTTCGCAAGCACCGTGAGACTATCTGGAAGTAGTGATTAACAACCGTGATCTTCGCTAGGTATACATTTTCCGCATACATCGTGAGATGACTTGTGGATGTGGAGTTTTGTACTCTCAAAGTCGTGGACTTTGAATTTTGTAGGTATCCTTACGCGAGGAACTAAACATGTATCCCGGGCTTTTTCCCAAACAGCTTCTTTCCCACTAATCGCTTTAATTTCAAGTCGCATTTTGAGGAGTCGCTCGAGATTCTCCATTGAGCCACGAGTATTCGTGTTATTTCCTCGAATATGGTGAACTCTTCATCCATGGTAGTGTGCACTACGGAAGCCGAGTTCGCCGTGATGGGTCGAGAAACTATCATTGTCACTGAGGAAGAGTTACCCATGCTATGGAGTAAGTGTTGAGTTTTGCCGCAGTAGGTATTTCGCGGGGTTGTTTGTATTTGAGAAGTCGGTTCGAATTGATGCCAAAGCTAAAAGGCATGCCCCATGGATAGCCTTCTCGCATATCAAGAGTGAGCTATCGTCGCAATTGAAACTGGAGTAGTAGCATCCTCCAAATCGCTACTTGATTTTGACCGCCGATGTCGCTTGTTGATTTTGCGCTACCGATAATGAGTTGACCAAAGACGTGAGTCTTCCACTTCTTGCAAGTGTTGTTACCGTACTAAGTTCAACATTATCTTGTTTAAATCCTTCCATTACTTTTCTTCTTTTGATCTTGTATTGTATGTTCGAGTTGGTCGGACGCTGGTCGAGAAATCCTAAGACGTGACAGCCACGATCTTTTCCTATCTGCTCAAACTGCTCAAGTATCGACTCTAGACAATATGCAAAGTATGATGCATGGTTATGATTGTAAAGAAAGAGTTCCAAAGAATTTACGCTTAAAAGAGATATTTCTGGCAAATATTTGGATGGAAAACACGAATTTTATTGATTATTGAAAGAAGATTACAACAATATTGTTTTTTTGGAGCATTGCTCACACAAATGATAAAATAAATGATAAAATTACAAACTAAGTTGAACTAATTAAATATCTTCGCTTGATGAAGATCCAAAGGCTCGATGCAGCTTCAACTTCGTGGATTTCTTTTCCATAGTGAGCTTTTAGTTCAAATTTCTCGCTTTTAGCTTGTCGATGACTTTCTCCACTGCCGGGAGCAGGATCACCGTTGTCATTTCCTCAAGCTTTCTTTTCCTTTCTTTGACGATCTTTGATCGCTATCCTTCCGGGCGAATCTTCTCATCTTTCTCCACGAGCCACTCATCCTCGAAGTAAAGCGCCTTTTCATGATCTTTGACTTGCTTCTTGAGCCATTTTCGAGATTAGTCTTAAGGAATTTGTTTTCCAAAGCTTTTTCTCAAGCCTTATCTGGCCAAAGCTTCTTGGTTCTCCCATAGTTTCGACGGAAAATTGTTGATTTGAAGTGAGAACATGGATCTTCATAAGCGTAAGGCATCTAAATTCCTTCTTTTTCTTTACCCAAGAAGTGTAGGTTTCATGGCTACACAATTCTTTGCTTTCCTTTTTCTTTCCTTCGATGTGATGCCAAGCTTTGATCATCCTAGCTTTCAACCGAATCCTCTCCTTCATGATAGAAATAGCTTTCACCGTAAACCAAGAGGTTTACTAGAGTTTGCGTATCCGAGCTGACGCTTCGCCAGAAAGGGTTGTAGTTGATTCCTCCTTTCTCGGCCGATGAGAGGCACGCTACAAATTCTCCACAACTCTCAATGATTTCCATCTCATTGTCCGCCAAGGTATACCAATGGATATCGTCTTGAGAGACATGAGTCTTCTTGACCAATGCCACTCGCCTTTGTTTTCGGAAGATAGAGATTTAGGCAAGTGTGAGACAATCCATTTGAAAACAGAGGTACACAACACACGATAGTTCCGCCTCCTTGACGATTCCTATGATGAATGGAAAAGCACGATCACCAAGCAGAGGGAACGGATTTCCAATCGAAGATCCTTATGGCGTTGATATCAACGAAATTTGGGACGCTTGGGAAACAACACCAATCCATAGAGGAGCAAAGCTAAAATAGCTTCAAAGGCTACCATACTACCGCCAGAGAATTTAAGAGCCTTCTCCATTAGGAACTTTGAAGTCAGTCCTAAGAGTTTTCTCCGTAGTTAGGTTTTGTCTATCTCGATTTCTTTAAATGAGTCATCGTTGCAATGATCGGTGACTTAGGAATGGCTTCCAAACCATTGAAAGGCACTTTGTCCGACATCGAGATACCTAGGATATGCGCGCATCTTCCAAAGTAGGCATCAACCGATAATCGTGGAAAGTGAAACAATGATAGATGGATCGTAGAACCGAACGAAAGTTTTGAGAAGTCCTTCATCAACGTTATGCTCGTAAGAGTTAAAAGAGTTCCATAGCGTTTCAAACCGAGGATCTTCTACCAAGGATGCTAACTCTTTCAACTTTCCTACATCGTGAATTCTAAACTGTATCTCTGGTGAATCTTCCTCCACGTCCATCACTCTAACCTAAAATATTTTACAAAATAAATCTCTAAATTTTTGAAATGGGAAGAGAAATGAAGTTCTTTTTGAATGAATGAATGCATGAATGCGGCAAACATGGTTAGTAGTTATACACATGGGCAAGCGCTCGTCACGAGCATGAGGCCAACGATAAGAATCAACGTGGTTAAGTTCTAAGGGCTTATTCATCCGTGAAACGGTTCTACCGATAATATGTGCTCAACACTCATCTTTGAAATATTATCGGATTTGTTGAATACTCGATGGTCCAAGAATATTTTTCAAGAGAAACTCGCCTGATCGTAGTCTCGCATGACAATTACTCTAGGCTTACACCCGAATAATCTCTGCACTACATCCTAAATGGCCAGGATGGGTTATGTGTTCTACCACTCAACTCGCCTCAAGTTCCTTGAAAGCACCATGTCTTCGCAAATACTAAACACAAATACTCCCAAGACAACCTCCACCGAGAGAGATATTAACTGTAGTATTGAGACTTCTCACGATCAATACCTCCACCTAGATCTTAAAATGTTTCTTAAATCCGGTTAGGATTTCTTTCCATCGATGAAATCGCGAAACACACAATAAAGAAAACAGACATATGCATAATATGAAAGCTTTGTCCCTTTCTTTTCTTTTGAAAACAAAAGCTTGGTGCTCTTGGAGGAGTCACATTTTTTTTGAAAATCAAAGTTTCAACTACTCAAACAGAGTCGCCATTTTTCTGCTTCAAGTTAAAAGGTGATGCGCTAGAGGATTCAATATGAATTCGATTCTGCTCAAACGATTTACTCTTTTGATTTGTTTATAAAGATGTCATGAGCATCGCTTTATTATTTCAACACAAGAAAGATGATTTAATGATTATGAAAAAGGGTCGCAATACCCTCAATTGATTTTGATATGTGAACGACTAGCGCAAACTAGACGCAACGCATTGGGAGATTCTCGAGTAAGGGGATTGTTATATAAAGGAATAGATGGAGCACCCTAAATATATATAGTTATCTATAGCTTTATATATGAATACGCTTTGATATGTTTGTGTGTTTTAATTGCTATTTCATGATTGGGAAAGTTTCTCCTTTGGGATTTTAAGAAGGATAAATTATGTGGGATCCTAGTGTTTATTATTATTGTGCCAAAGATCGTGAATCTTCTCGTGACATATATCCTAGTGGGAATCGAGCATTTGTAGCTCGGATCTAAAGGGATCTATGGTTTGTTGGGTCAGGGAGAAAGAAATTTGCTCAAGGATGAGACCTTTGCGCTCACGTATTCTCAAAAGGATGTTGAGAAAATCGTAGCAATCGTAGTTCCCACTTATGCTAGTGGAAAGCAACGGATGTTAGTAAGAGATGGCATAAATGTCATCTTAATGAAAATGTATCTAATCTATTTCATCACATACATTTTGAAAGTTGATTGATTAAAAATCTTCGTCAGTAAGTTATAGGTGTTTTGCTTGAGTGTACAAGCGTTACCACTTACATGTTTAAGAAAGATGTTGAAAAATGATGATTGAATCCTTTAACTGTAAGTATTGGGTGTTTTGCTTGAGGACAAGCGCTACCACTACAATTAAGATATGTTTTTGTTTGAAAACAATTTGAAAAAAAGTTTGAAAAGTTTTGACTTGTATGTGATGTGATAGATGAGATACTTCTTCCAGAGATGATAGATGTCTAAATCTCAAGGAGAAATTGATTGGATTAAAGGGATGCTTTTAAGAAGCCCATGGGTCCTTGTATTGTTAGCCCAAGAGGAGGCATTCGAGGGTCATCGAGGGTCCTTGATGAAGCTCAAGAGGAAGCTATAAGGTATGGCTGGCTTTGTCTTTAAAGGATTTCACCGGAAACCATCCTTTTGAATTTAGAGCAATTTCACCGGAAATTATACTCCTGTGGTTTTATCCTAGTGTGGTGATTCTTTGTATTGGAAGCCCAATAGAGGTCAAGAGATTTCCGGTCTCTTTCATTGTATGATGCCCAAGAGAAGGCTAAACTCATGAGGAGTTCTTTTGAACGAAGCCCAAGAGGAGGTGACTCAACAGGGAGGCTTGTCTTATATGAAGCCTAAGCGGAGGCTAAACTCGATGAACAGTTTTGTACAAAGCCCAAGAGAAGGCTAACTGGGAGTATTATCTTGTATAAAGCCCAGAGGAGGCTACAACCGGGGGAACCTATTGGTTAGACTAATTGTTATGTTATAATTAGACAGTTGTATAAACAAGTGTGTGTGTGTGTGATATGTATTCACAGGAGTTTATGAAGGAAATATAAACAATGCATGATGTTTATTTACAAGAGTTTATGAAATATAAACAAGTGTTTGTGGAACGAACGCTTAAACGAGCTTAACTTGATTATGTTTGAATTTGTGTACAAGGAAGTAAATATGTACACGAACCAGTATTTATATACAGAAAGATGGATGTACATAGGAGGGTGGGACTTACACCATAAGGGTGGCCCATTGATTTAAAAGCGCCACGAGAATAATGCTCCTTTTAATATCAATGGTATTCGAATATATGTACAGAATGAAACAAAACAAATGATCAAGTTTATTCGTAAAAGGTATCAGATATACGATAAAAGTTGTATGAGTATAAAAGAATTTGATATGTACAAGGAAAGTATGTATGTACGTAAAAGAATGTTTTGTTTATGTATACACAAGTGAAGTGAAAACAAACGATAGAAGTTTGTCTGCATCGAGTATAAAAGTATCAGACATTATGTACGTATAAAAATCGATGTATCTCGAGAGTTTGGTATGTACAAAGATATAATTATGTACATAAAAGAATGTTATGGGACTTACACTGGAGGAGGCCCATGATCGACAGAAATTCGAGAGAAAACGAATTCGGTTTTATCGCTTAAATCGGATCGATCATGGTAAAAGATGTAAGTTTGATGAAAAGTTTTGAAGAAATGATTTTAAAAGTGTTTTGAAATATGAAGTTCATTTATGAGAAGTTTTGAAAAGAATCTAAGTCGAAAGTTTGAAAATTCACCTTTTAGAGGTGTTTTGAAAAGTGTCAAAAGTGTCGCTGCTCGATTAAAACATAATCGATGAAAGTTTTTTCTGAAAATTTTTGCACTATCATAAAATAGATGTATTTATTGACAAGTGTACAAAAAATCACCTCAAAATGAGGAGTTTTGATTCGTTAAAAAAATGTTGAAGTTTTGTAAAAAACATGAAAAAATATGAAAAGCTTTAAAAAAAATGGTCCTTTCGAGAGTTGAACCCATGACCATTGGGGTGGTTACGCACAAAGGACTACGAGCAAGCTGGCAACTTGTTGGGACAAGCGTGTTTTATGTTTGTGAATCAAAACACGTGTAGATAACATATTGGAAAATTTGAATTTAAAAACTCAAGAACATGCGCAAGCCATGTTCTTCCTCTTGATTCTCAAATCCTATAATCCATGCTATAATCTTCGCTTCTCAATGAAATTAGATGATGTAAACATGAAAGTTGCTCGATTTTTCACAAGGAACACGATGGTGGATGTTAATTGCATTTATTTTTGGTCTAACACGATTGGATTTTCAAATCGTGAAGAACCCTAGAACCGAAAATTCTAAATTAAATGATGTATAGTTGATGATTTTTCAATTTGTTCGAGGGTTTATGATCGTTTAAGCGTAAAACAAATGGCCATGAGCTTTTCATTTAAATGCAAGGAATTATGGGATTGAAGTTTGAGTTCATACTGCTCAAGCTGAGATCGAAGGAGGTGTTAGAGTGTTTCCAACTTGTTTTGTGATTGCTATAGCATCATTTCCATGTGGAAGTCAGGAATGGTCCGCTTGCTTTGAATCACTTTGAATTACTCCAGCCAAGTCCACCGCAGTACCGAAAATGGAAGCTCGATTTTGATGTTAGACATGTTACAGCTTGGTTGTTTATGATTTGGATCATCCCTATGATGTTCGTGGATGATGTTTGGATGCTGGAACACAAGTTAATCAAGCCTAAGATGGAATTGAAACTTAAGGCGCTTTGTACAAGCATAATGACCATGGCACAATTCTAAGTTTTTTGATCATGTTGTTTTTAAGTTCTAGACAAGTTTCAAATGGATATTAGAATACATTAGACACCAATTTGATCAAAGATTTTCCTTAATTTTCAAAAATGCAAGTTTTGGCAATTTTAAACTATGTTACTTGATTTTGAAGAAAGAGAGAGAAAGCATAACTTTGCATTGCTTTGGTGTGATTTGAACTTGAAAATGATGCTCTATTTATAGGCCAATAGTTCTGAAAATGTTAGGCACAAGTACAAGGCTTTGTAATTCAAAGATGCCTTAGGGGCAAGAAAGACTTTACAAAAGGAAAAAGGAAGCCTCTTTTACCATGTTTGAAAATTCAAATTGATCTTATCTCTTCTCAATTATCTCTAGCTGATATTTATCAGCTCTAAACTCCATTTGGCAAGGTGGCATTGTTTCTAGATGAAGAAATCACAAAATGACCTATAAATGTGAAGTTTTGACCTTGAAAAACCATGTTCATGGAGCCTTATGTTTCAATTTCAAAAGTATAGCTAGACTCCATGGATTTGATATTTCTTTGACATTTTGGAACGCTTGTTTCAAGAGCTACAACTTTCATGTTTTGAGTTTTTTCTAATTCAAAATGGAACTATGTGAAAAAATGCCATGAAGTTTGGAAAAAATAAGAAATTTTAACACTTAGAAATTTTTCTAAGTGTTGGAATTTTTTACTTTTTGTTGACTTTTCCAAATTCTTTGATTTTTTATGATCATGATGGATCATTTGAAGTATTTTGATGATTGAAAAAGTTTTGTCTTGAAAAAGTTGACCAAAAGTCAAAGTTTGACTTTTCTGTGCAGATGAAATTTCATCAGATGTTTCTGAAATTGACTGATGAAGTCTGTGAACTTCTGTGATGTTTTGAATCCAGAAATTAGGTCAAGATGTTGTATCTAAGATATAATGACCAATCTCTATCCAAAAAGTCATTCATTGCTCAAGAAATCAGAGAATACTCATCCTCGATCAAAACCCTAATTGGTCGATCCTCGATTGATCAATGAGAAAAGTTGGATATCTGAGGATTAGATGTTGATGTTTTGATCAAGATAGGTCAAATGAAGTGAGTAAATCTCAAACCCTAATTGATTGCCTCTTGAATCAGATGAAAATCTGATGAAACCCTAATTTAGCCTGTGAATGCTACACCCGATCAATGTTGTTCTTAAGTCATTAGGATGCAATGATGCAAATGTAAGGTGGTATATTAGGTCAAAATTGGGTATGCGATGTTGATCCTTCAAGAACAAACTTAAAGAATAGAGAGATAGCAAATCAAGGTTATGATCTTTGATATATTGCAAGAGGCAAGGTGAAGAAGGACCTTGGGTAAATTAGGTATAATGTATCGTATACAAAAAGGTAGAGTGATTGAAAGTGGGTGGCTCATCGATAACATTGTGAGATTGCTAGGAAATAGTAACTTCTATGTTCTCGAGGGATCCTTGGTTGAGAAAGGGTTGTTAATGTATAGATTCTTAAGAACTTATGTTAATAGAGAACAAGTAGTGGTATAACAATGAGATTTTGCTTTATGGTGGGGTTGAAATGGAGAGGCTTGGAGATAACATAAGGGGTTATTTATGTGGAATAAGAGTTGGTCGTGAGTGTGCTTAGTTATTAGATTATGTTGTTTTACAAGATGCGATTGATGATATTAGTTTGGAAACTTCATTCTTCAAATTTGTATAATGTTAGTAGTGCATATCATTTGTTGTTGAAGTCATAGATCCTCAATAATACATAGATACTCATGATTGGTGGTCCAAAGTGGTGCCACTAAAGGTTAATATTTTGTTTGGCGGTTACATCGTAATATGCCCGACGAAGGATAATTTGCAGACGTTGAATTATTAGTCACGAGGTGTAGATATGTACAGCAGTGTGTCCGTGGAGAACTTTAATCGTATTTTTGTTCGTGTGGTTTTATGGTAAACTTTGGCTAATGATGTATGTTGGTTAAGGTTTTTTTCCAGTTTTTCAAGGTAATCTTCAGGATAGCATGATCAATTTATGACTTTGGGGGGATTGTTAGAAGCGGACCATGACGCCTTTCAAATAATTTGGGTGGCAGTTCTGTGGATCATTTGGAAAATGCAAAATCAACGGATTTTTCAGAACATTAGTCATTCGTTGATTACTATTTGTGAAAAGGTGAAATTTCAATCTTTTTGGTGGTTGAAATTGCATTTTCAATCGTTCACTGTTGATTATTAGAGTTGGAGGTTAGATCCTAATGTATAGCAGATAGTGACTTATAATTTTGGGTTTTGTTTTGTTATGTCTTTTAGTGCGATTGTTGATGTAACTTTATATTTGTAATCCATTTAATACTTTTGTGTTGTACTTAATAAATATTTTAATTTCTTCAAAACACATACATGGTGTATTTTCAATCCATATTAATTAAATGAGTGGAATATGATAATTTAATTGAGTTCCTCCTTGTATTGAACAAATTTTAATTAATAAAATAAATTAAATTTGTTTATAAAAACTCGATTATAATTGAGAGAGAAAAGTAATATAGTTAAATGAGGAATTAAACGCTTGTAACGAAACAAAAGAAATTTAAAACACCACCAAAAATAAATAACGCCACAAATAAATTTTAAATAAAATAAAAATCGTTATGAAAGTAATTATTTTAATAAAATAGGATGTTAAGAATATTAAAATAATTGCAAAGATTATATGGTTAACATTTTTCTCTTTAAGTCACTTCATATTAAATTAAAAATCACAATAACGTAGAAGTTATAAAACAATTGTAAAACTATAATGAATAGAAAATAAGTTATAAAAAACATATATTGTATTTATATATAATTACAGATAAGTTGTTATAGATAAATATATAGAATAGATTTATTTTTGTTCTATATAAATCCTTGAAACTAGTTTTAACCATAACATTTATTTTCTTATATTGATTTTGAAGCAATTGAAATGGCTAAGTATTCTGTCATTCTAATCATCTTTCTTGTCTTCATTCTTTCAGGTATATGATTTTTATTTCAATGACAACAATGAATAAAATTTCATTCAAAAGAACTATTAATATTACAAATTTTTAAGTCAAATGTTTAAATTTTAGATATCATCTCATATTCAAATATTAATATTCTCAATTTTCAAGTAAATATTTATAATTTTAGGGTATCTATTAATATTTGCAATTTATTAAATATAATTTTCTAATTATTTTGTTTTACAATTATTTTTTATGGTAATGATAGCCTTTTTCTTCAGTATCAATGACAAATGGTGCAATAAATCAGCAAAAGAATGTTTTAAAAGTCGCCCGAGACAATGCGACCTTGAAGCGTGGAGCAGCTATCGAACTTATAAGGGTTATGGAACTTGTATACAAGGTGGTACAGATCCCATGAATCCTATTTATAAATGTATTTGTAGATATATTTGTTCGACTAGAACACAAATATCACATTTAGATCTATTTTAATCATAGAACTATAGCTAACTAAAGTTGATAAACTTTAGACAGCTCAATTTTTAAAGTTTAGTAAAGTGTTTATTATGTTTATTGTTTTTTTTATTCAAGAAATTTGAATTAACTAAAAAACGATAAAACAAGGCGATCGAAAGATCCATCAAAACCTCAATAAACCAAGACTAGTGAAGGCTCTAACCAAAACCAAACAACCCAAAAACAAAACTATAACATAAGCATAGCGATGTATTTTCTATATTTCTTCCTATCCTAAACTCTATAGATTACAGATCGATATTCAAATCCTCAATCTTCTTATTATTCAAATCATTCCCAAAAATACTCCGGTTCCTAACCCCACATGTGGTAAATTGTTTCTGCGGAAAGCACATTATAAAATCATTACACTACCTTTGTAACACCCTTCTAAATACCCGCGATTCATAATTTAATAATCGAGTTTTAACACATATCAAGAGGGCCACAATTTTAATATAAACAAAATTATAATCAATCATCATGTCAAGCTTTCGAAGAAATTCATTAAATAATAAACCAAAAGTTACGCTTAACAAATGAAATGAACGTAACAAATCCTCAATATCATTCATAGGTATTCCAGTGGAATAAACCAACATAATTCAAAACCATTAAGGATATCCATTAAAGGATTTAAAACAAACGCTTCCTCGAAGGTTACATCTACCGTGAGTTACCCATAATCGACACGGATTAACTAACCAATGACTCAATTCTAGAGCTATCCTCACCGATTCCAGAAGCTAATCACTCGATCCGAAATCATCAAAGTAAGGGTGAGATTTCTATCAATATAAATGCATTATACGCTTTTAAATACAATAATAATCAAACACATTAGTCCATTATCCAACACATAGTCATAGCTAATTCACAATGTATCCTAACACAATAAACATGTAGCGCAATAAACA